>CAJVQA010005773.1:0-15697 GCA_910591915.1 Cetraspora pellucida
TGTATTTTGTGTGCTGAGTCTTTTTTCTTAGAGCCCAAACTGGAGTTTCTAGAGCTGTTTTTTTGTTTTTCCACTATATTTGTTTGGCTTTGTTTAGAAATTGAGGATCAGCGGAGAGAGTATTTTTATATCACAATGAAGAAAATATTATTGGAAAAATATGAAAATACTTTCCCTTATCTAACTATTACTCCATCACTCACTGGACTTCTAATATAGATTTAAACTACTCAAAATTCTATCCTTTACTACCTGCTAAATACAAATGATATACAGGATGCCACCTTAATTCTTATAAAATTAACTAAACTTGTACTGTCAAAGTTTTAGCAATTATCTTAACACAATTTCTTGGCAGAACTTATTCCAAACACCAACTCAGTCTCAATGCAAATTACTTGGACCTTATCTGCTCTATAGCTGTTAAGCACCCAACCCATATTTCTTCTTTATCTATAATTCCTATTTCTAACTCAATTACTTTAGAAATTTTTATTCTAAGTGAAACTACTAACAAACTCATATCTATTTCTCAACTTAATCACTCTTACCAATAACTATCCTTTTATACAAATGGCTCAGTAATCAATATCAATACTGATCAATGCACAATAGATATTGGTTGGATCCAAGTTAATAATAATAATCAAACTATTAACTCCTTTTCTGCTAAAATACAATTCTGGTCCTTATCATATAAAGCTGAACTTTTTTCAATTATTACTGCAATTTCAACAGCTCTACACAATTCAGTAGTCAATATTTTTACTAACTCTTAATTAGTAATTTCCAAATTTAACAACTTTCAACTTTACTCAAATTTTTCTAATAAGCTATTTAAATTTAATTCATGGCCTATTTGGCATACTCTTTCTAATATTATCAAATAATACAAATTACAAATTATCTTCTACAAAGTGCAAGCTTATTTAGATAATAATCTTAACAAGCAAGCAGACTCTTTTGCCAAACAATATCCATCATCACTACTTCTTTCATTTAATTATACAAATCTTTATAACTTTTACTATATTCTTCAATAGGAGCAACATTATGTAGAACTTCCTACAAGATATTTTATTAGGCAAATATGTAAAGCCCATATATTAGCTATATGGGCATCACAAAAATGTAATAGTAAGTAGTCATACTTCAATCAGAATATTAATTGAAGATCCACTTGGTTTTATTTTAACCATAATCAAAAACCTTTACACAATATTACTAATTTCAGACTTAATCAACTAAAATTTTTTAAAATCAAAATTCTTCTTAATGAGTTACTAATATACTAACTATTTCATACTATTTACCCAAACCAATATCCAGATACTAATTGTTTCTATTGTAATTTAGCTAACTCTCACTCTCATTGGCATACTTGCACTAATACACTTTTGCTTAACCAAATTATTCAAACATCTACTAATCAAATTATCTTTAGCAAATTACTTGATCTTGACATATATTAAAAAAATGACCTAATATATAAAATCCTTTATTACTCAGCTCTTAATTTCTTATACATCCTACCTAACACATTTTATCCTAACCTTACTTTCAAAGAACTTATTTCAAAGTCATTCATATCAACAGTTCAAAACTTTAACATATTATACAAAACTGCCTCCCAAGTTATTATTGATATTCTTCTTAATATTAATGAACAATCATATAAACAATTATAAAAAACATATTGTATTTATTTTTCTAGCTGGAAAATAGAACTCAATCTTAACCAATTAACAAACCTTTAATACCATTTAACTTAGCAACTAGGCATATACATTTTCATAAAAACTATACTTACTCATACCTCTGCAGACTTCTAGATCAACTATATACTCATTCTAATACATGCTCTCCTATTGGCTAAGCAATTCACAAATTAACATTTGGTCTATTCTATAGATCAAATATAGCATATTATCAAATTACATACTAAACATTCAAATCTAAGTGAGCTTTGACTACTCTAGTAGGTTTAGGTTGCAGATAAATTAGTCTGAGCTTTTATCCTTGCATGTAATTTTCAATTTATTTGTTTTGTACAAATAGTAATAGCTGTATAGTTAGCAGTTTAATGGTTAGCTCTAATTGCAAGTGTTGGTTTCAGCCATAGCATATATATATATAACTATTTTAAATTATTAATAAAAATATAAGCAAGACTTTATCTTAATATCAAAAAAAAAAAAAAGTTTTATAATTAAAATTACAAAAAAAATATACAATTTAGTTTATATATAATTTTAAAAAATTAGGGTGTGGCGACCTAGTGAAGTGGTCAGGTTATCAACCCCAAGTGGCAGGTCTAGAGTTCAAATCCTAAGGATGATGAATTTTGGAAAATAAGGTCTGTATTACAGTAACTGTCTCTGTCGATTGGTTGGATTTGTGTATCTGTAACCTTTGTTGCACTATCTCGAATGAGAGCTTGGGGCATCTATGCAAAGTGTAACATTACATCCACATAAAGGAATGTTAATAACTGGTGTTGCATAAGACTTTGGTACAAACCCACGATAAGACCACTAGGCATAGAAAGCAAAGGAACCAAAGAGTCGGAAACCCACTTGGAAATTCTGAGTAAAGAGGTAGCATGAACTTTTGATGGTACTACCAAACCATCGAAAGCCTCCAAAAAAGGATTACTAGGACCTCAGATGGATCGGACAACAATATGTGTAAAGGAGCACATACCAACCAGGCTACCAGGTTCACTGAATGGGCCATCTGGATTGGTAGTTTGGAAAGTCTTATGGGTCTTGTAGGTCCAGAAGTAGAAGTGTGGAAGTTAGAAAAGGAAGGTATTAGGGTCTCTGTGAACTTTACAAGAATATAGCAGTTTAATGGTTAGCCCTGACTGCAAGTAATGGTCTAGGCCAGAGCAGTACTAGGTCAGCTGTAAGTATAGAATACTGAAGGCTCTAGTAGGCTTAGTATAAAGTTTAACATGACTTAGTAATCATGGTATATTTGTAGCAATGGCTGCAGTTGATAGAATAGGGGTGGATACAGGAACTAGAGTGTTTAAATAAAGAACCCACAAATGGGTCCTAGGTATGGTAACTAGTGTAGAACCTTTAGGCAGACTACTTAAAATAGACAATAACTAAAGTTGTATGAGTAGCTAGTTGTATACTCTTTTTATGATTGCTTCTGTAGCTGTTGTACACAATAGTTATATGCTGACTGATTATCAATAAACTCCTGTGTCACAATTACTTGCCTTAACATTAAAAAAAAAAAAAAATTTTAAAAAATTATACTTTATCTTTAAATTATAATTTTTTAGTTAAGAATATGACAACTTAGTAAAATAGATAAGTTGTTATCTTCTCAAGTGATAAGTTGTAAGTTTATAATCTACTAATGATAAAATTTAGATAATCACCTATATAATATATAAATGATATTACAGCAACAGCATTTTGTTGATTAGTTAAGATAAGATATCTGTAACTATGATCATACTATTATAACTAGTAGGTTTGAAGTATATATATAACCTGTTATACAAAAAAATACAAACTAATACCAGGAAGTCCAACCTAAAATAAGTTCTTAAATTATGTAAATCTATAGAACTAGGAAGCTAAAGCTTACTTAGAAATTCTGAGCAAAGAGATAATACAGATTTTTGATAATACTACTATAAAGGCTAGATCTAAAAAATAAATATCAATATAGAGAAATCAGGCAGGCAAGAACTTTGGGTAAAAAGTACTACCGATCAGACATCAAATTTCAGACTGAAGAAAAAAAATATTAGGCTGGCCTTAATATATCAAGAACAAATATAGTCCTTTTGGGCTATCTGAATTAGGAGTTTGAGATCAAAACAAGAATATACTAAAAGTACTAAGGATATGCTATGAAGTTAGTACTAAGGTCTAAGTGAACTCTGTAAGGTTAGTTCTTGTTAGTATTTTAAAAATAGATAGAAAGTTAACAATAAGGATCCTTTGTGACTTACTGACAAGTGACATACTCTAAAATATGTAACAGTCTAAGAATCAGTATAAAAAGAGTAGATATCATATTGCTCAAATAGTATACTGGTTAGGTATATACAGAGAGTTAGTTAAAGTTACATTATAATAAGATAAATAATTAGAAAGTTTAAATAAATAATTTCCTAGTAGGTTATAGGTACAGCATCTAGTATAAAACTCTAGAGTGAACTACTTAAATAGGTAATCAAAAGTTACATATATGACTAGTTGTACTCTCATCTTTGTAAAAATAGTTGTAATAACTAACTTAATAAAAGTCAATAAAGTATTGTCACAAAGTATAATCTTTAACAAAATAAAAATAAAAATTTCTAGTTCTTAAATTTAGATAATACTCTGAGTCTAGGTTTTAAATAGTTTAAATAACAAATTTAAAGAATACTTTAAAATTTTATATATCTTAAAGTTTTTTAGCACCTAGATCTAAGTAATACTTTAAGGTTAGGTTTTAGGATTTTTTATTTTAAATTTAAGTAATATTTTGTAAATTAGATTATAAATTTTTTTATAATTAAATTAAAAGCTTTTTTAGCTATTAGGTTTAAGTAATATTTTAAAACTAAGTTTTTTAAACTTTAAATTTGTAATTTTTTAATTTTTAAACTTAAATATAAGCTTTTAGACTTAGCTAATACTAAAAATTTAATTTTAAATTTTTTGGTTCAAGTTTTTTATAATTAAATTAGTAGTTTTCTAATTTTTAAATTTAAATAATGCTTTAAAAGCTAGATTTAAGTTTTTTTAATATTTATAAATTAATTTAAATTAAATTAATTTAAAATTAAATTTAAATAAAATTAATTTAAATATATTTTAACTTATATTAAATTTATTTAAATTTAAATTAAGTTTAGTTTAAATTAACATATGTTTTAATTTAATAAAGAAGAAAAGCTATTAAAATTAATATTTGCTATTTTATAATAAAAGAAATTCTATTCTAATCTAGGTCAAAATAATCTTCTCTAAAATTCAGAATTAGTGCAGGCAAAATTATGTTAATATGACCAGAGTTTTTTAATATAAAAACCTAACCAATATTAATGATCTGCACTAACCTTAAATTTTAAAAAAAGTTGGATTTTTTTTTTTTTAAACTTTAGTGACAATACCAGTTAGTTTATTAGCTTTAATTTGATATAGTACAAATTTATAGTTACATTTTAGGATCAATTATTACTAGTACTATATAGTATTTAATTTTACATTACTGACTTCATCCAGTTACTCTTATGGCATCTAAGTACATGTCTACTACATGTCTGCATATAGTTATCTTGACAACTACTTATAATCAGTGCATACTATTGAACTACTATACAGATAAGAATACCTACTAAACTTAATGCAATATTCCAAATGCCAGAGATACTATTTTCTGTAAATTGTACTCATATGCAGTGTTGTACATTGGACGTGTCCACACTATGTAAAATGTCCAATATCCAAGATTGTCCAAAATCATCCAAGTCTATGTCCAAAGTTTAAATAATCAATAAAGTATATTAAAAATATATATAATTATATATTTTTTTAGATGCTGGATTTATTTATGAAAAAATTAAAATATATTAGCTTAATAAAATTTTGAGTAATTTTAATTTAAAAAAATGTCCAAAAGTGTCCAAAAATGTCCACATGACAATACTGCCCATATGTCTTACTTACATGTCTTATCTGGTCTTGTTTCTTTTGTCTCATAATCTAACTATATCTAGTATTATCTTGTTTTCCACATTTTTTATCTTTTTGTTACTATACTACTTCTAAATTGGTCCTACTCAGGTATGTCTAATTCTTATGATCTTCCTATCTTTAGTATGCCTGTTATTGATTCTTTGAAGGTGTTCTGACAATAGTCTAGGATCTGCAATAAACCTATATCTTAAGCCAGATCTGCTGCTATTATTAGTCTTTTGACTAATCTGTATCTCAAACTAGGTCTGCTGCTGCTGTTCCTGCAGATGCCCTAGATTTTAATATCATACAGTAACTCAATATTGCATTTAACCTCCAACATGATGCTCCCTTCTATGGTAAAGACTGAGACTTGTTGCACTTACAAACAAGACAATTCTGATTATACCTAGAGAGTTCCTTTGACCCTAGTAATACTATACTACTATATATTACAAGCTCTTAGCTTATTTGATAATACTTGCAGAACAATTCTGATTATACTCAGAGAGTTACACTGACTTTAGTAATGTCATACTATCTTGCAAATCTTATCTCATATTGGTTGGTTAATCCTAGTCTTGTTCATCATAGACTTCTATATAAGTATGACCAAAATCTGATTTGGTACTTTTATATTGCACAAAGAAGTTATATGCCAACTTTTAAGATTTTTCCTTTTTATAATTAGATTATTCAGCTGTGCCAGAGGTACTTTCAATTTTTGATTAGACCAATTTTTTATTATAACCTATTTTCATGTTCACTACTTTTTTCATTATTCCAGTTTTGGTTACTTTCAGACTATTTTTCTAATCAAATCCTCTTCTTAGATCCTAATTAAAACTTATTTGTACAATTTATTAATTATTCTTTCAAGCAAGTACTTTACAAGTTAGGTGCAGAAATGTTAGTACTGCCTATAGTAGAAGGTATAAGGATGTTGGTATTGCTTTAGTCTAAAGGACTTACATGTGGAATTTTTCTATAACTGTAACCTTTTGTAACAATCATTTGTTATGCATAGTGTTTGCATTTCACAATTGGGTCTTCTTCTAAGAATTTCTATTTCTATCATTGTACTGCATTTGAACTTAACTACAGAGCTTTGCATTCAATTACAGGTTTCTTATTAGGTTACAGAAGCTAAAATCTTTTAATTTTGCCTCCAGTCAGACTTGAATTGTTGATCTTAACTGTGAACCTAATTTGAAATAACTGAAGTCATAAGATGTAATATAAGGCTGAAAGTTTGATATTATATAAACTTATAGTAATAGCTAGTTCTTGATAAAGCCTGATAAAACCTTCTGATCTTAGCAGAGGTCAGTGCAATAAGTTGCTTTTAAAAAGTTTAAAAGTACAGACTAAAGAAGGTTAAGGTCTAGTAATTTTAAAAAATATTGAGAGTATTGTTCAAAAAAATGTACAAAAAACATAAAAGAATTTGGCAAGACTGTTAAAAAAATAAAAAAAATAATAAAAAATAAAAAATTCTATTTTAATATAGCTTCAAGATTTAAAAAAATTACAAAAAAAATTACAAAAAAAATTATCTAAAAGAAAATTATCTCTTACTAATATTGCAAAAAAAAGACCACATCATAATACTAATTTATTAGTTTTTAATAAAATAATAACAGAAATAAATCCTATTACTAATTTATATAATAAGAATAATAAAATTCAAATAGAAGATATTGAGCTATAAAAAAGAAAAATGGTTTTGCTAAAATATCAAATAAAAATTAAGAAAGAAGCAGTAGAGGTAGAAGCTATTAAATTGCAAAACTAGCAATTAAAAATGAACTTAAATTTATTTTAGTTATTAAATTACAAAACTGACATTAAATATAAACTTGAATTTAATTTTATTATATAAACATGTTTGGTTTTTTTTGTAATACTAAAAATATATTAGTGTATAGTTTAATTTTACTATTTATTTCATAATGTTCTGTAATCTGTAGCTTTAATTTATTTTAAAATATAAAGTATGCTTTATAAATACTGAATATATAATAATTAAATTATTTAATACTTATCATTATAATTGTATTTTATATATATATATATGTTTTTTTAAAAAAAATGCATATATGTACACTTCTCTAACAGTAATCACTAAAATTTTAATTTTTATAATAGTCTAACCTAATTGAATGATGATTATATTTATATATAAAACATAATTTTTTATATATAAATTAGTCTTTACATATTAGACAAAGTTGTTTTTTTTTTTTTTTTGTTAAAGGCCATACTTGTGACAATACTTTATTGACTTATATTGGATTAGCTATTACAACTATTTTTACAAAGATGAAAGTATAGCTAGTTACATATGCAACTTTTGGTTGCCTATTTAAGTAGTTCACTTTAAGGTTCTATACTAGATGCTATACCTATAATCTACTAGGAGATTATCTATTTTAAATCATCTGATCATCTGCTCTGTCATATTAGAATTCCTAACTAACCTCCTGTATATATCTAACCAGTATACTATCTGAGCAGTATAATTACTTATCCTTTTTGTACTAGTTCCTAGACCATTACACATTTCAGAGTATGTTATCTGCCAGTAAGCCACAAGGAGCTCCTCATTGTTAACTATTTACTTACTTTTAGAACACTAACATAGGCTACCCTTACAGAGTTTACTCAGACTCTAGTACTAACTTCACAGTATATTCCTAGTACTTTTAGTATACCTTTGCTTTGAATTCAAACTCCCAATTTAGATAGTTCAGAAGGACTGTGATTTGTTTTTGATATATTGAGGCCAGCCTAGTATCTTTTTCCTTTAGTTCAAAATTCAACAGCCTGGTTAGTGATACCCCTTATCTGAAGTTCTTGCCCATCTGAATTCTTTACATTGGTATTTATTTTCTAGGTCTAGCTTTTATAGTAGTACTATCAAAGATTTGTATTATCTCTCTGCTCAGAATTTCCAAATAGGCTTTGGCTTCCCAGTTTTACAGATTTACATAGTCTGAGGACTTATTTTAGGTTTGCACTGCCTGGTATCAGTTTGTATTCTTTTGTGTAATAGGTTATACAGATGCCCTAGACTTATCAGTCATGCTGATGTGACCATAATTACAAGTATTCTATTTCAACTAATTGACAAAATGCCATCACCATAATACTATCTATATATTACATAGGTGATTATTCAAATTTCATTGTTGGTAGGTTTTGAACTCACTATCTACTACTTGAAGATATGACAACTTATTCACTTTACTAAGTTATCACACCCTAGACAAAGTTGTTTAATATAATGATTGATATATAATTTAAGGATAGAGATGATATAGATCATTTTTAATAGTAATTATATAGTATATCATATAATTTACATATAAAATTTTGTTTATATTATATGAATTTTATATATAAATTTTGTATAATCTAGAAAACTCATAAACTGATCTAAGAAAACTTAGTTATATATAAAATATTTTTTTTAGAATAAAATAAATTATAAAATTTTATTAAAAGAATTAGAAGTTTTACTATTAAATTTTGGTAATAATTGAATATAATACTAAAAAATTTTATTAGTAATATGTTTTTTTTTATATAGAAACCCTCACAGCAAAGGTGGCAATATGTTAAAAAAAATTTTTTTCTAAAAATACAATTTCTTGAAGAATTAGAGTAATAAATATATAATTTTTATAAAATTATAAAATTAAAATTTTTGACTCATTGCCACCTTTTGTCGTAGTCATTCCTATATATAAAATTTTATTTGCTAGAAAAATCATATAACAAATGATCTACATCACCCTACCCTTAAGAATTTTAAAAATTTTGATAAATTTTTTAGAATTATTTTTAACACTTTAGATTTTAGTAAATGTAAAATAAAAAAAATAAATAAAATTTATTTATAGTAACACATTCTTGAACTGTATTATAAATATTTATTAAAATTTATTAAGGTTATTCTCTAAGTCTTAGAGCATGTAAAATTAAATTTTTATAGAAAAATTATTAATGCTTTTCAAGAACTATTGCATTTAATTTAAAATTTTAATTTTTAAAAAAATCTTATTTTTGATATCTTAAAATTTTACATAATAAAACATTGTAAAATTTATATTAGAACAGTTTAATAATATATTGTTTTATATAACATGATACATCTATTTTATTTTCAGAATTATGTTTTTATAAATTTTATGTTTTATTATATAAAATTTTAAAATACTAAAAATGATTTTTTATAAAATTAAAATTTTGAATTAAGTACAATGGTTCTCAAGAATCTTTAATAATTTTTCTATAAAAATTTAATTCTATATGCTTTAGAACTCAGAGAATAACCTCAATAAATTTCAATAAATGTTTATAATACAATTCAGAAATACATTACCATAAACAAGTTTTATTTATTTTTTTTTATTTTTCATTTGTTAAGACCTAAAGTGCTAAAAATAACCCCAAAAAATTTATCAGATTTTCTAAAATTCTCAAATTATATGCTTATCATTATGTTAAACAACTTTGCCTATTATGCAAGAACCGATTTGTATATAAAAATATTATTGTTTTATATTTACGATCATCATCCAATTAGGTTAGACCATCGTGAAAATCAAAATTCCGGTGATATTCGTATGTACTAGTACGAAAAAATTTTTGTTGTGTACTATCAAAATTTATATACGTCCGTACTAACTTGTATTACCGTACTGTACTACTTTACTTAGTACCTAATACACATTTTCGATTTGCGTACGGACTTGACTCAAGGACCGAGTCCTAATCGAAGTCCCTATTTACTAAGTCTGGACCGAAAGGACCGGGCTTTTAACAGCCCTAAGGGCATGTGATTAAGATTGTTATTTGACAAATACATCGCAAATAAACATTAGATGTTCTTATTTATGTATAGTATAAATTATACATAGTAAAATTGCAAATAGATCACGGGCAATGATAATTGCTTTAATAATGGTTTTATATAATTAATTTATAGAAAGTAAAACAATTCTTTAATCACATTATTTGATAATAATTCACTCGATTCTTTAAATTTTCTATCATTTATTCGATTTACATTGTATCTATCTTTGTTACTTATAAATCAATGTGGGTACTACATATTATGTCATTTCATAAACTTATTTTCAATCAATTATTATAAATATTTCTATGAATTTTTCATATTATATTCAAAATGGCAAACAACAGTATTAAATCTAATTTAATAAAACTTCATGATTATCCTAATAAACCTGAAATCAAATACAGAAATCCATCTACTGGCACTTACCATTATACTATTATCTCTGAAAGACATTATCCGTCATCATCTATTCTTATCAAAACTCCGAAAAAAAATCATTTCTATATAATTCCTGATAACTACAAAGTTATAGTTAGTTGGAATTAAAGCTTTATTTTAAAATCAAGTATAATAAGGATGGATGGACTTCAAACAATTGAGCCATGGCTCTTAAAAACTCTTTTATTGTATTGTTTATCGTGAATACATATTCGCGGTCCTATTGTTTTTCTATATTGTTATACTATCATGGATACATCTTCACGATCACAGGAATTAACCTCTAACTTAATTTCGCATCTTTTTGGACTAAGAGTCCCAGCTTGCACTAAGTATCTAAGAGACCTAGCTTGCACTTAAGTGTCGAACTAAGAGTTCATAATTGTTGGAATAAGCTCTTGAATAATTTAATTCATTTTACCTTCCATCGATCAATTGTTTTTGGGATTTATTTCTGCATGCATTGTCGAAATTGGGAGAAACCACAATCTTTTGAAGGTCTTCTTTTATGCTATCTAAAGATTACCTTTCAGCTTCGTTTTATAATGCCGAATTATTCTGTCGCTAGTCCAATTTTCAATCAGATTTGTGTTGTAGAAATCCATTGAAAGAGAAGGTGGGAATAAAACGCCATCTAAATTGTTATTAAAATACCACAGAGATCTTTTCAGCTGCTCGAATTTGCCCTCGTTCGACCATATCTTCATATAATTGGAACGCTTTTACAAGCTCCTGATTTACCGAAATAAGTATATCTAACGAACTAAAATTAATATGTATTAAGAATATATTATATTTCACAAACATAATGAACATAACTTACCCAACCAATGTTCATCTTGTACTTCATTTATGTAACGGTTAATATTCTGAAGTAGGGATTGGCTTTTTGCTGAAATATTTTAAACAAATTAATAGATTGAAACAGAATTATATAAAAAAATCAAATTAAATACCGGTATGTTTAAAGACTATCTGGATCAATTCATTTTTAGTGATGTCTTCAGCTTCTGGATCAGTAAACGAAATAGTTTGTGTGAACAATTGCAAGTTCAATATCCTCAGTAAAAGAAAAAATCAATCGTCGTGCAACGTAGCATGCAATTCTTATTTGCCACTGGTTTATCAGATTCTATTAACAAGAGGAACCGTCGATGTTACACGACTGATCCTTCACCCCGTATGCTACATAAGGTGAAGTCGGGTAATATGGCGCACTTAAGAGTTGCATATATAAAAATTTCCGAAATTTATTGAAATAGATTATTCATCAAATTAACCATCTACTAATAAAAAAAAAACCGACATTAAAAAAGATGTTTGCAATATAAACTTTCAAAGTCTTCTCAAAAAATAGTATGTTTTATTAATTTGGAGGGTATTATGGTGTACATAGAATTAATGTCGAAAAGCATTGTATTACAGTGTTACATATACAGGTAAGTACAATATAGCATAACGATAACATAACTACACATGATTACATGATAATTTCTTCTTTTTTTACGTAACCATTCTTCTTTTTTTCACTCATTTTCAGCTCATTTTCTTTCTTTTTCAGCTTCTCATTCAGCTCATTTCTGGGCTGTCACTTTCTTTCTTTTTTTGTTTTTTTTAGTTTTACTCTTTGCTAACTTATCTATTTTTTTAAAAACATTTAGAGATTTTTTGTTAATAAGAAATCAAGCAAACAACAAAGTTTTTTATTTTTTGACTAATTGGATTCTTTCTTATTGCTTTATATTGGAAAACAGAAAGTAAGATATTTAAGAGTTAGTTTTAATGAGCAGATACTAAGATTTTTAAATGTTTCAAGTTTTTCTTTTAATAATATATTTTTTTTTCTTAGATATAGATTTCTGTTTTTAATAGTTTATTTTTTTTAGTTTTTTTTTTTTGGATATTAAATTAGTCTCTTTTAGGACTAGGGTTTTATTCAATAAATTAGGTCATAAGGATTTATGACTGAAGTTTCAAAGAAATTACCTTATATTAGAGAGTACAACTAGTTATATATATATCTTTGGTGTTTAATTTAAGTAGTCTGTCAATGGTTCTATATTAGCTGTCATATCTGTAATCCAACTAGAGGTATTGTCTATTTAAACTCTCTGTATTGCAATTTTTACTATGTTATTAGATCATTTTTAATATAGACATTAGTTAAGAAGGTTTAGATACTTTTACTCATACTTTTAGAATCTCATATTTTATTTTATGTAGTATATTTTTAGAAGCATTGTTACTAGAGTCTTCTGTGTTTTACATACAGTTGATCTAGTTTTATATAACACATTATAGTTATCTAATATTTGTAGTTATAGAGTTATTTGTTTAATTGCTACATTATACTATTTCTATTCTTGTAAAGTTTACTCAAACCCTAGTACCTATCTTTTTGATTTTTTTTCTTTATCTTTTTACTATCTAACTCAGAATCTGACAGATTTTTCAGATTCTTAATTTAGATAGTTCAGTATGATAGACCTTAGTATTCTTTTCTTTTAGTAATTCTGGCAATCTAGTTGGTTATATGCTTTTCTACACATCTTTCTATTCAGTTACATCTGCTTATTTCTTATTGAGGTTTTTTGAGTTTTTATCAGTTTAATAGTATTGTCAAAAGCTTGTGTTATCTTTTTATTTAGGAATTTCCAAATAGGCTTCTGTTTTCTTGGTTTCTTGGTCTTCTATATCTAGTGATCTTATTATAGGTTTGTATTGAAGTCTTATATGATATTGATTATTAATATTCTTCTATGTACATATAATGTTACATTTTGCATAGATGTTCTAGATTTCTAATAATAAGTAGAACCTGATTGTTGTACTCAAGATTACAGATACTTAAATTTAACTGATTAATAAGAAACAGTTTATTATAATACAGATTAATTACTAAATTTTGTTATAGGTAGGATTTGAATCTTAAACTTGCTATTTAAAGAATAACAATGTAACCAATATATTAGGATCATCATCTCTGTTTATTTTTTTTAGTAATACTATATCAGCAAAATAAATATATGAAATATTGTAAAAGATTTTGTATATTAAATATCTTTTAAAATAATTACAAATGCAGAGAATCAGATTAATGATGGTCAGACCCAATGTACAAGACAAGTTATAGTATCTTGCACAGCTATGCAAGCCAAGCATACAGTGAGTGAATCTATAGAAGAACTTTCTATTTCCTTAAACTCTATTTCATTATCTTATATCAAGAAAGAACTACAAGACTCATCTTACAATACATTATATAATTCAAACTTATGTTATAATCTGTAGTTAGTAAGGTTGAATCTACCTCTACTTCCACATTTCCAAATACTTAGCTCCTTTTTAAACCACATTTATTATTACAATTATATACAATTAAATAATTTTAACTATGTACTTACAATATTAATCAAAATTGATTATAGTGAATGCTATATACATTTATCACACAAATCTCAATCTTTATCTGAATATTTTTTTTTACAACTATTAGATTATATTTATTACCCATCTATTCCCATTTTTTCTAAATTTTTTCTAATAAACAACAATATACCAAATACAAATTTAATTATAAAGAAAAGCAATATAGACTACTCTTACTTTCAACTAGTAGGAGCTATTTTAGAAGAACATAATAAAACTACTATAGCTAAACACTATTATGATAACATCCAATTTAAAACTTATTACAACAAATTTCTATTCTACAACTATCTACTACTGCTTTTTTATTCACAAATTATTATTTCTTTTTTACAATACATTCACAACTTTGGCTATTCACTTGATAATACTTGTGATTACATATTAACTATTTTTATTAAAAATGATCAAAGTAAAGCTCATATTTATTTTTCATCAGAAGCTAAACTATTACTTAATCACTTTATCTTACCAATTTAAACTATTTAGTATTATCTAAACATTTAGCTAAAATCAAACACATCAACACCAGTTTTCTTTATACTAGCACTTTTAGCTCCTATCTTTAGCAATTTAATATAATACAGAAACTCTAATATCTTATCTCTAAATCTCACAATCTGAACTCACAATGTTTGAGGATACAATAAAAATCTCAAATAGCAAGTCTGGAAGGATTACTATATTACTCATTCCTTAAACATTATCAGTATTACAAAAACTAAAATAGCAGAAGATAATATTATTATCAAATTTAATAACTCAAAACACTATTCCTATTACTGATTATGTACTAATAATTTCAAAACAAGAATTGCACTTATGATTCATAAACATCTTATACCTTATATATACAATATTTTTACTCTTTTTGGCTATACTATAGTTATAAACCTTTTTTTTAAATATAATCACAAATTCCAAATTATCTTTATATATCTATTATGTAAAAACTTACAATTAAGACTTCAAATTCAGGGGTGTGGCGACTTAGTGAAGTGGATAAGTTGTCAACCCTCCAAGTGGTAGGTTGGGAGTTCAAAACCCACGAACGGCGAAAATTTGGAAAACCACCTATGTTACATCGGTGTATACGGGCATTTGTGCAATGTTGGAGTTATACAGAGGAATGCAAACTAGCATTGGCCGGTGCAAACACAAGATAAGTCCTTAAAACTGGTAATACGGCAACAGCTATCTATCGATCAGTTGGGATCAGTACCTGTAACACGGTCACACCAGATAACTGGCAGGTCATGGGGCATCTGTG
>CAJVQA010005774.1:0-15695 GCA_910591915.1 Cetraspora pellucida
AATTGTATGCTTTCCTGTAGTGGTTCATTGAACCACAATACTGATAAGTGATTAATAAAAGTTAAAAGACCAAAGAGGTTACCTTAATACCAAAAAAAAAAAAAAAATTCAAATCAAAGATGGCAATCCTAGTGTAGTAGTTAGGTTGTCATTCTCTAAATGACAAGTCTAAAGTTCAAATCCCACCTACAATGAAATTTGAAAATTAATCTGTGTTATGATAAACTGTCTCTTAGGATCAGTTGAATTTGTATATCTGTAACCTTAAGTTGCACTATCTTGAATGGGAGCTTGGAGCATCTATACCAAGTATAACATTACATATATATAGAGAAATGTTAATAACTAGTGTCATATAAGACTTTGGTGCAAACCTACGATAAAACCAAAAAGCACAGTAAACTAAGGAACCGAAGAGTCAGAAACCTACTTGGAAATTCTCAAGTAAAGAGGTATCATAAACTTTTAACAGTACAGTCAGACCAATGGAAGCCTATAAAACACCCTCAAAGGAATAGCAGATAAACCAGATGTTAAAATATGTAGAGAAGCACATGACCAACCAGGCCACCAGAATTACTGAAAGAAAAGGATACATAAGTATACCATACTGGGCTATCTGGATTGGAAGTAGAGAGAGTCCTGTCAGTCCTGAGTAGCAGTTAGTAAGAGATAATAGAGAAGACATCACGATAATAGATACTAAAGTTCTAATGAACTTTACAAAGATAGAAATAGTGTAATGTAGCAATTAAACAGGTAACCTCTGTAACTGCAAATGTTAGGTAACTATAGCATGTTGCATAAAACTAGATCAGCTATATGTGGAACATAGAAGGTTTTAGTAAGTTTCCTGTCAAGGATAAACTAATTCTAAGAGTACTTGAAGACATTGGATACTTTGAATGGGTATAGCCTTGAAGATGTTTCTATGAAACATGATGGACTACATATACAGAGGGTTTAAATAGGCAAGACCTATAGTTGACTTGCAGGTATGGCACCTAGTGTAGAACCTGTATAGTAATGTATAAGCAGACTACTTAAATTAGGCATCAAAAGTGCCATGTGGCTAGTTGTAACCTCCAATGTAAGGGAGCTTCTGGAGACACCCATGTCTAAATACATAAATAAAAACATTAACTCTTATAGACAGGGACTTTAACTTAAAAAAAAAAAAAAAAAAAATTCAAATTATTTAAATAAATAATTTTGAATTAATAATATTACTTTATATATAAAAAGTAACAAATAGTTATATTAATTATAAATTTTATAAATAAATTTTTGATTAATTTGATATCAAATAAAATATAGATGCAATATAAAACTTTATTGATCTAACTATAATGCTAAAATTAGAACTATAATGCTATTGCATTAATAATAAGAAAATTATTATATAATATAAAAGCATAAAAAATTAATTACTTACAACTTAACACAAATATTTTTTTTTTGACAATAAAATAAACAATATTTCAAGGTAATTTATGAATTTACAGTACTTCTGTATAGTTATTCCTTTTTGGAATTCTAATTCAAATATCTGAAGTTGACTATAATCAAACCATATTGCATATATCAAGTATTTCAGTACAACATCAGATATTTGAAAGTACCAAACAGGTAGCATGACATACTCACTGCAAAACTAATCTATTTGTTGCTCTGTATACACTTGAGCAAATTAATCCAAATTATTTATATTCAATAAATATTTATAAAATAACTTATATATGTACCTTATTATTTCAAGTATGCATTTAGCATAATTATACTCAAAACAGTAAAGAAAACAACTTTGACTTTTTTTAATTTTATTGCTTTTATAATTTATCTAAAAGTTTATTGAATTAATTATTGTTTAAACTTTTAGAAGTCTTATAAAATCAAATCATAGTAAACTTGCAATATAATGAATATTACAAAATACTAAAACAACTAACTACTTGACAGTATTTCAGTATGCAATAATGAAGCATTAATAAATATTTAAGAAAGAATTTTAGCAAACTTTCATGAATACAAAATTACAAATTCTTATATTTTATGAAAAATAAAATTCACGATATTGCAAGACAAATTCATGCCAATTTCATAAATATTTCACAAAATCAATATACCAATAAAATACAAAATCTAGAAATTAATTGTAAAGTGAGTATAAACCTTAAGAGTAAATAGTAATTAACAATACCAATACATAACAATTTTAAATCAAACTTCAGATATGTTAAGCATTAAAATTAGTAATACAAAAGTTTATATAAAGCTGCAGGCTGGGCTGGATATGATTTTAAATAAGGCCTGGCTCAGTTTATTTCATAGACTTTTTTTTTTTTAGGCCAGGCTCAGGCCTACAAATAATTTTCAAGTTGAGTTTTGGGTCTAAGCAGGCCTGACCCATTTCGCATTCTAGTCATTATTATTGCATTTCATTTGTGAGTAACTTTAAAAAAAAACATCGACCTCATTCTACAGAAATAAATTTTGTGAATTAATCTTTATTATTACAGGGATGCATTCTATACTGACCCTCTTAGAGTTAGCTTGTTCCTTAAATTTTTTATTTTATAGATATCAAAGTAGTCATTAAAAACAAGGTCATATAAATTTCAAGGCAATATTTTATATCAAAAAACTTTTATTTTTATGCTTTAACTTTTTTGAAATAGATAACTGCTTTTTCTGCCTTGGTTCATGAATAGGTATAAAATCATTATCAGACTAAATAGGCCACAATTCTTATAAATTATATAAATTATATATCCACACCTTATGATCTCTTTTTTTGATGTAATTTTTGCTTTGCTGTTTATACTTCAAAATGTTTTATCATTTATTTTATTTATTACAGTCCTTATATTTAGATTTGATTAGTAGATATGAACCTGCTTTTTCATATGCTTTTCTTTCTATTTTTTTGCTTTTATACAATTAGGTCTAGATTCCTAGCACAAAAATTTTAAAAATTAGTATTAAGTTTCGACCAGTATTTTCTATTCTACTGAAACATCAGCCAGATGAGCAGTTTATCAGTGCTCTAGTAGATACAGTGTTGAATAAATGAACCGTTTTTTAGCAACAAACAAGCAAGCAGATCATTTGTGCCTTAGCACTGTTTTGTGACTCAACTAACAGTTTTGAATAACAAACAATTGAACAGATCCTTCATTATGCTACATAATCCAAATTTCAAACAAAAAACTTGTCTTCTTATAATTATTATGAAAAACTTTGCTTTATTAGCCCTCATGTCTTGTTTGCTGTTCATAATTGTCTGAAAAGATTTAAGATAACTATCTATTTTGTGTTTGAAAGGTTCTTTAATGGATTCATTTAAAAAATTAACAATACTTCAGTCCTTAGCTGTTCACTTGACTTTTGTTAGACATGAGATAATTTGAAATTGATAATATAACTAATGAATCATATATTTTATGTAGTAAAAATTCTGTTATATGATAGTAAAATAAAATCAATAGTAGGTAAAAAAAACTTATTATCTTAAATGTTAAAAGCCTTATACTAAAATCCCAATAGCAATAATAATAGTAATAAATTAATAAAATTAACTTAATAGTCTCCACTAATTACAAATTACATTATAAAAAATTATATAAAAAAAGCATGTAAAAATAAAAGATTAGGAGCCTAGTAGACTTTTCTTTATTTCTAAAAATTATTATTGCCAGAATAACAATATACAAATAAAGAAATTATATTTATTTTTTGTTTAGTAATTTTTTAAAATAATGAACTATTATTAGATTTTGTTTTCAAAGTTATACTATCAATTACTTTTGTTTTATCTTTTTATATATTTTTATGCTTTTCTAATTAATAGATTAGTGATTATCAAGGCTAATGATTTACTGCAATCTCAAAAAACAGCAGAATTTTTTTTAAAAACAGCTAACTATTCTGATTATCACAGGATTTTACAGAATTTTTTTTTTTAAAAAAAAAGATTTATCTTCTATCTCTTTATTAATTAGTTAATTTATATATAGTATATGAGATATATGCTAAATAAACTAAGTTATAGAAGATAGAAATAAAAGTTACTTTACTCTTGACCTATTCTTTGTTAGAATGGTCAGTAAACCTCTAGTCTTTAATAAGGTGATAAAAAGAAGACTATCTAATATTGTATTTTTTTGTTTAATACTGTTAGTAAGATTTGTTTAGTTTTGTTAGTATTGAAAACTGTAGTAGTAATGAGGTTAAAAAAACTGAGTTGTGTTATATTATTCTAGAAGTAAGCCAAAGTTCTTTTTATATTATAGTAGTAATATTATGATATATAAGAGGAGCATGTTTATTTTTTTGTTTGTTGTTTTTAAAAAATGTCAATATATTAGTAATTATTAGTCTTAATAGTATACATTTATTAATATAGTTTGAAATAAAAGCTTAAGTAAAACTGTTTATATCATAGCATAATATTTCTAAGTCATTCAAAGTTTTTTACATTGCATCTTTTATTAAAGTTATAAAACATGTATAATTTTATAAACAAGTTAAAAGATGTATTATATTTTTAGGTGTTTTATAACATCTTGAACAAAGATAAATTGGATATTTGATAGCATTTCTCTAATAATTAAGCAGTTTTTCTGATACCAATTTAATTTTAAAGTTTTTTAGTACTAAAGAAGAAGGATCAGTTACTAAGACCAGTAGTTTCTCTTTATAATATATATTGTAGAGTTAGTAACTAATTAATCTTGTTTTGTAGAGTATATCAATATAAGATTTACTGTTGGTTAAATCAAGTTATTCTGTTTATAATTTAGTAAATTTCAAAGTAGTTTTTAGCAGATATGTATAAGAATTGTTAAAAAGCTTTGGTATAAAGCAATTATATAGGAATTTTTATAATGTGGAATCTAGTAGAAATATATTGTTTTGAGCTTAAGAAATTTAAAGATTTTTGTTAAATATAACTATTAGAGTTTGATTATATATTATTGTTTTTAATATAAAAGAAGATAGGTATATTGCTGTTTGTCTAAATTAAAATAGTTATATGATTAAACCAATTGTATAAAGATAATTATATCTACAAATAAAAAGTTGTTATTATATATTTTTATATTAGTACTAGGGTTTATTATGATAAGCATAAAGATTAATCAGATTATTAGTATGTTTAAATAAGAAGATCAAAAGTTAGTAAAACAACTAAAAAAAGTGTTAAAATGTTAAAAACAATAACTTGCAATTATATGAGAGTTGTTTTCTATATTGTGTCAACTACTTGTAATGTATAATATTACTATTTTTTTATTAAAGTTATTTTTGTTACTGTGTTTCAAAATAATATAAGAGGGTTGTTAAATAAGCAAAAGGTCTAGCTAAGACTAAATGCATTTTTTGTTTTTAAGATTAATTTGTTTTTAGTAAAATTAAAGTCAATTCTTTTTTAAAATCATTAAAGTTGATAGAAATTTTTTTTTACAGTTTAGTTAAAGATTATAAATTAGTTTTGTAATATTAAAGTAACAGTATTTAGAGACATATGATTTGTTTTTTAAATTGCATTCTTAGCAGGCTGTCAAAGTATTATCCAAATACATGTCACTCTTAATATAATATAATACCTTGGGTACATAGTGAGAAATTTTTTAAAATCTGCTTTATTATGAGTTTTATTAGTAAATCCATTATATCAAGCAGTATTTATTATGATGTGGATTTGAATCTTGATCCACTATATCAAGATTTTACTTAGTCTCCATTGTATCAATAGTCTGTTATATCAAGAGTAATATGTATAGAATATAGTATCTGATTTTAAGGTACTTATTAAAAGAATTGTAGATTTTTTTACAAATTAGATTTTTTGTAATTATCTAGTATTTTTTGTTAAGTGTTTAATTGGCTAAGATGTATGAATTTGATTCTAAGAGTATTAAAGATAGATTTACATAAGCAGTTATTAAATTATGCATTATAAAGAGTCAATAAGAGCATTAACTTCTAGGTATTTTTTTAATATTGTGATAAAAGTTGTTTCATGTTAGCAATTTTGTATTCATTAAATTTAAAAATTATTCAATACTTGTAATATTATAGTTAGTTGGTTTTTTTAAAAAATATAAAGCTTTAGAATGATTTGTAAGAAGTTGATTTATAGATATTTTAGTAAACTTTTTTCAATATAGTTAGTCATTACTATTACATGTGGTCTGTAATCCCAAAGTGTGTAATGTTATTATTATCTAACAGATTTGCATATTTATTTGTAATGATGAAAATATTAGAAATTAGTTTAAAATTAAGGTATTTGTAAGTGCTGTATCCTGCAGTTATTGTAGTTATAATATTAAAAAAGAAGTATCAAAGTTAGAATGATTTAGATTTTTTTGAAATATAGTAACTAGTGTTGATGTTTAGACTTGAGCTAAATCTACTAGTATGTAAATGTCTAGATTAAATAAAAAGAAATTTAAAATCTTTCATGTTAGTCTTGCTTTGTGTTTAATTAATTGAGTATAAGCTTTGTTGAGTAAGCTTAATTGAAAAAAAATAAAAAGTAAAAATAATAGAGAAGATATAAAGTAATAACATTATTTATAATATAGATTACTTGTTTTTCTGTTATATTAGCAAATTGTAATTTTTTTAGATTAATTTTCATTTTTATTATTATTTTTTTTATATTAGTTTTGTTTTTTGTTAGTTAAGAACCATACTTTTAAATATTTAAAAGATACTCTATTGTTAATTATAACCAGTTTTTTTTTTTTATTAAAAAATATTGTATTATCTGAATTTAAGGAGTTTGTAACTAGAATAGATTTTGAAAAATTAATTTTTATATTAACAAATTTATAAAATGAGGAGACAGTATATAGAATATTGGCAAAAGAGGTTTTGTTTGATGCAATTTATAAAGAGCTATTTATGTAAACTATTACAAAAATATATATATTTTTTGTACTTAAAGAAAGAATTCTACTGAGATACCCTTGTTGTTCTTTATATATTCTTAATATCAATAGGTTATAATATATTTTTTAAAAAAGATGTGAGATTGTTTCTCTCTAATCAATATCATCTCTTATCAGATATGATACAATTAAATCTAAAGTAGTAATTACTTTGTTGGTTCAATAAGAGAGCAAATATGCTAATAAATTAATAGTCTTGTCAGAAATTATATTCTTTTAAGTGTCTTGCATAAAGTAGATATATAAATTGAGTCAAAGACCTTTGACATATTTTGGAAGAAAATCCAAATTTCTTTTTTATTTGTTATTGTATTTTCTAGAATTGTATAAGTTGTGAGATTAGTTGTAATATAGATTAATAAAGAAATATTGCAAAGTTATATAGAAATAGCACTTGGTTATATATTAAGATGTTTGTTAGTTAGATTGTTAGAATTTTTGTAAAGATTTTTCTAGTATGATCAATTAATATAATATGATGAGTTGAATTAAGTTTATAGTTGTAAGTTTGTTTCTTTAGAATTGACTAAATATTAGTTTTTAGTCACTAATCAGAAATGATTTTTTGTATTAAATAGTTATTAAATATAATTATAAGATAAGAGAGAGCTGGTAAAAATAAATATTAAAAAACTTTATTTGAAATTTCTAATTGTCCAGTTACTTTTCTTTTGGGTGCTATTTTTATTGTTTGTTCAATCTCAGTTATAGTAATAAGAATAAGAAGATTGGTATAAATATTGTTTTTAATATTATTAAGTAGAAGTTATATTGTTTTCTATTCTTTTCAGTTGTTATTTAAAAAATTATTTTTTCTTTAATTTTTAAAATATAGGTGTATAGCTTTTTTAATTTCTTTTTTTTGATAACTATTTTGTTTAGTAAAATTTTTTTTCAAAATTAACAGGTTTTGCTCTTCTTTTTAGAATGCTGTTTAGCATTCAATTGATGTTATTTTTAAATCTAAATATCTTCAGTTTGTGTAAAATTTAATTCATTTACTTTGTTTTTACTTTTTTTTAAAATTATATACTTACCAA
This sequence comes from Cetraspora pellucida, assembly GCA_910591915.1. Lineage (NCBI taxonomy): Eukaryota > Fungi > Glomeromycota > Glomeromycetes > Diversisporales > Gigasporaceae > Cetraspora > Cetraspora pellucida. The sequence goes on from CAJVQA010005774.1 coordinate 8,003, forward strand.
ATTGTGTATTTATGCTCTTTTATATGTTAAAAACTGAGAAGTTTAGTTGTATTTGTGTAATTAATAGAATATCAATTTCTGTCAAAGTAGCAGCTTTGAACAAATGATATTTGGCTTTGGTTAAACTATTTAGTAAATTATTAAAAAGACAATATAAATATTTGTTAATATGTTTTAAGATTGAGTGTAATTTAGTTGCTTTTAAAAAGAGTTTAAAAAAAGATTTTAAAGTTATAAAAGTATATAAAATGTGTTTGTTTATTATTTCTTTAACTTTTATTAACCAAAAATTTTAGGTTTTGTTTATTTTGTTTTTGTTCATATCTAATAAAGAAGTAGTTTGTATATTAAAAAAATATTTAATAAGTCTTCAAAATTATTTCAGATTTTTAGTATTGTTTTTTTATATAGATATATATATTTTTTTCTTTTTGTTTTTAGAGCTTTTTTGTAAATAAAGTTGGTATGCCAAGTTATATATAAAATGCAGTAATTACTATATGAAATATGTAAAGTATCAATAGTAATAAAGATTTAAATGCTAGCAGTATATCAGAAGAAATTCAAATGTTATTTATTTGGCTTGTATTAGTTGGACTATGCTAGATGGATGTTTGAATATTATAAAAGATAAGAAGACTTATTAGATTAGCAATATTTAAATTAGTAAAATTAAAAAATATTTGTTTCTATATTAGTTAGCATTGAAATTATCTAATATAACCAGATGCCAGTTTTTTTATTTTAGCTTCTGTAGTTCAAGTCAGTATTTGGGATTGGGTATTTTTGAGAAGAGATGAATAATTTAAGAAGATGTAAGTTGAAATAATATGAGATTTATTGTTATTTAAGAGAAAAAAGTTAATGCAGATTGCAGTTTCTAGAAGAATATTAATTTTGTAAATATATAGTTGTATTTGATTACAGACTAATAGTGCAATTCCCAAACTGGTTTCATATTAGTTTAGTTTATATAATATAAAGTTTAAGATATAGATCTTGTATAAAAAATTAGTTAATAATTTTGTTGTTGATTTCTTTAGTTTAGTTTCATTTGCTATAGCATTACTTAATAACTTTTTGTATTTAGCATTTCAATTTGTTCTAAGTCTTTGTTTGCTTTTGTATTTGCTATTATATTCTTTATTTGTCATCTTTTTTTGAATACTGTACTAAAATAATTTTCTTTTTTTTATTATTTTTTTCAATCTCTTTTATCTTACTTTTTTCTTTTTTAATTTATTCTTTGTTTAAACTTAACATATAGTTAATTGAGCCTAAATTTTGACTCACTATTTTTATTTTACTGACTTAATTCTTAATAGTTTTTCTTGATACTATTTTTACTTATTCTGCTACATATTTTAAGGCTTTGAGTAATTGGCTATATAATAAAAAATCTTTAGTTATAAATTATTAAAAACTAAGTTTTTTGTTATAATTTCTAAGTCACTTGGTTCTTTAACCATAGGTGTTTTAAGAATATAATTTAGTTCACTGCTGTTTAAATATCTATGCAGTTTGTTACCTATTCTTTGCATCTATTAAATTAAACTTTGATTGTTAATTATCTCTATTTGATTAATATATTTGCTTAATCTATTTCTATATCTTTTATTGTTTGATTATCTATTACTTATTCTATTATCTAATTTAGATTTATATGTAACTTAATTTTTGTTGTTTTCTTTTATAGATTATTACAAATTTCCTAAAAAAGAACATGTTTGCTTGTTTGTTTTTGTTGCTTACTGTTTTGATCGATCACATGCACTTGACAAATTTTTTGAGATAATGTGATGCTCTACTTTTTTGTTAAAAATTTTTTTAAAACAAACTAAAAACTTTATTAAACAATTTTATTTTTAACAAAAAGTAATGTTTATATTAAGATAAAAAATAAATAAACTAGATAAACAAAATCTATAATCTTTTTTTGAATACTTTAATAAGAACAGACCAATTATGCATAAAAGTAGACACCTGATGATTAATCTATATAGGTTAAGAATAACAAATAATTTGTTTACTCTTTACTAGGATTGTTAACTATAAGCTAATAACCAAAACATAATTAGCTACTTGTAGTTTTTGACTTTTTAGTAATATTAAATCTAACAAATATTAAATCCAATATTATTTTTAAGAAAACTATATTATTAAAGAGAACTTATACTATTGTTTTAAAATTTCTATCAATTTTGTTTGTTTTAATGATTTACAAAAAAAAGTTTTGTTAATAATATGTTTTTTTGAAAAGATAAATAAATTAAATAATTGTATTAAATTTATTTTATTATAAAAATTTATTATTAATTTATTATTTAGGGTTCTAAATAAGTAAGACATTCACAAGTTTCTACAGATACTTCTAGAGATATCAGAACTTCTACTAAGATTCAAACTAGTACTGAGTCTTAGAATAATAAATATTTAAATATAAATAATAGTAATCTGTAAGAAAAAACTTTAAAAAATTAATATTTTTTATTTTATATTTATATTTTTTATCTTATTTTATATTTTATATTTCATTAGTATTTTTTTTTTAGTGTTAAGATAACCTCTTTGGTCTTTTAACTTTTATTAATAACTTATTAGAAATGTGATTTAATAAACTGCTACAGAAAAGAATACAATTGGTTACATATATAACTTTTTTATATTATTTATTTAAGAAGTCTGCTTAGAGATTCTTTACCAATTGTCATATCTAATATCTCTGCTTGGGTGTTTTACTTTAAATCTTTTAAACCTGCAATCTGTATTAACACACTAAGTTATATTCAGATATCCAGATTATTATCTTAACTTTAGAACTATTTTATTTTCATGATAACTTCTTAAAGCCTTTTATATCTATTTTTATAGCTAATTTAGATATTACTATGACAGAACCAATACTCATGATCAGAGCTTAACTATTAAATTGCTATGCCCATATAGAGTTTATTTAAACTCTAGCATCTACTTTATAGTATAACTCTAGTACTTTAGTATATTTCTGAATTTTATAAAACTTCTAATTCAGATGGTCTATATAGGACTATAATCAGTCTATTAATATTTAGATCAACTCAATATCTTTTTTTTTATTTATTCTAGCAGCTTAGTTGGTAGTACTTCTGAAACTTCCAACTCAGAGATTTTTGTCTGTTTAGTTACAAAGACCTTGGTATCTGTTTTTTTATATTATTCTTTATAGTAGTGTTATCGAAGATTCAGCTATCTCTTTACTTAGATCTTTTTAAATAAATTTTTTGTTATCTAATTTAATAGATTTATATAGTACAAGAATTTATTTAGTGTTTGCACTACTCAGTTGTCAGTTTGCATTTCTTTGTATAACTTCAACATTGCACAGATACTCTATGCTCTATCAGTTATACTGATATGACCATTATTACAAGTATTCTAATCTAATTGTTAATTACAGTTGCTATAATATGAATATTATATAGATAATTATTCAAATTTTTACTGCTAATAGAATTTAAACATTTAATCTACTACTTGAAAGGTTAACAACCTGTCCACTTCACTAAGTTATCACACTTCTTCTTTAGTATTTTTTATATTTTTATTTTATATATTTTAAATAAATAAATTTAAATACTTTCAAATTATTTTATATATTATAATATTTATTTATATATTTTATTGTTAAATATTAAAATCTTTGAAATTACTTGCATTATTTCATATATTTCACATTATAATATTTTAAAATTTTCTAAGATTTTTTATATTTTTATTATATATATATATATATTTTTTTTTTTTTTAAGATAAGGCCTTGCTTATATCTTTATTAATAATTTAAAATAGTTATATATATATATATGCAATGACTAAGGTTAACACTTGCAGTCAGGACTAACTATTAAACTGCTAACTATATAGTTACTACTATTTGTACAAAACTAATAAATTAAAAATTACATATAAGAATAAAAGCTTAAACTAGTTTATTTGCAATTTAAATCTACTAAAATAGTCAAATCTTACTTAGATTTGAATGTTTAATATATAATTTAATAGTATTCTATATTTGATTCATTAGATAGACCAAATATTAATTTTGCAAATTGCTTAGCCAATAGAAAAGCATATATTTGAGTAAAAATAAATTGATTAAAAAGTCTACGAAGGCATAAATAAGTATAATTTTTTCAAAAATGTATATATTTTCTAGTTAGATTAAATAATTTTAAAGGTTGGTTAATTAGTTAAGATTAGAATTTGTTTTATTAGTTTTTTCAATTAGAGAAGTAAATACAATATGCTTTTTATAGTTACTTATATAATTGTTTATTAATATTAAAAAGAATATCAATAATAACTTAGAAGGCAGTTTTGTATAAAATGTTAGAGTTTTAAATTGTTGGTATAAAAGACTTTGAAATAAGTTCTTTGAGAGTAATGTTAAAATAGTAAGTATTAGATAATGTATATAGAAAGTTAAGAGCTAGATAATAAAGAATTTTGTTAATTAGATTATATTTTTGATAGATGTCAAAATCAGGCAGATTATTAGAGCTAATTTAATTAGTAGAGGTTTGAAAAATTTGATCAAGTAAAGATAAATTAGTACAAGTATACCAGTAGAAATGAGAATTGAGTAGATTGCAATAGAAGCAAATAGTATCTAGATATTGGCTTAAATAAATAGTATGATATAATAATTATGTTAGCAACTTATTAAGAAGAATTTTTGTTTTAAAAGATTTAGTTAGTTAAGTTTAAAGTTAGTAATATTGTATAAGAATTTATAATTATAATTAAAGTAAAGCCAAGTGAGTCTTCAATTAATGTTTTAGTTAAAATATAACCACTCATTATTTTGTTTTTGTAATACCTATATAGCTAAGATGTAAGCTTTACAGATTTGTTTAATAAAGTGTTTTGTAGAAAGTTCTATATAATGATGTTTTTATTAAAAAATATAATAAAAGTTGTAAAGATTTGTATAATTAAATAAAAAAACTAGTAACAGTAGATGTTGTTTAGCAAGAAAGTCTGCTTGCATATTGAGATAGTTGTCTGAATAAGCTTGCACTTTGTAAAGAATAATTTGTAATTTGTATAATTTAATAATATTTAGAAAAGTGTGCCAAATTGGCTATAAATTGAATTTAAGTATCTTGTTAGAATGAATTAGCTTAAGTTAAAAATTATTAAATATAAAGATTACTGATTAAAAGTTAGTAAAGATATTTATAATACAGTTTTGAGAAGCTGTTGAGATTGCAGTAATAATTAAGAAAAGTTCTGCTTTGTAAGATAAGAGCCAGAATTTAATTTTAGCAGAGAAGAAATTAATAATTTAATTATTATTGTTGACTTGGATTCAACTAATACCTATTATACATTGGTTAGTACTAATATTAATTACAGATCTATTAGTATAGAAAGATAGTTGTTAATATAAAAGATTGCAGTATAAAATAGATATAAGTTTGTTAGTAAATTTGAGATTTCAAAAGCAATTAAGTTAATAATAAAAATGTTAGATGAGGAAGAAATATGAATTGAATGTTTGACAGTTATAAAGCAAATAAGATCCAAATAATTGGCATTAAAGTTAAATTGGTATTTTAAGTTAGTTTTGCCAAAAAATTGTGTAGAAATAATTGTAAAAACTTTAACAATATAGATTTGGTTAATTCTATAAAAATTAAAATAGTATCCTGTACATTGTTTGTAGTTAACAAAGAATAAAAAATAAAATCTTATATAGTTTAAGTCTATATTAGAGGTCTAATGAGTAATAGAGTAGTGATTAGAGGATAAAAAATATTTTTGTATTTTTCTAATAATGATTTTATCATTGTAGTATAAGAGTAACCAGAGTTTAGATTTAGTAAGTTTTTAGGATATATTAATAATATAATAAGTATAAGAGTTTTTAATTATATTTTTTAAGCTTTTTTTAAGCTTTTTATATAAAATTTTTAAAATAAAATAAAATTTTTAAAAGTTTTTTTAATAATAAAAATTAGACTTAAAATATTTACAATTATGTGCATAATTGAGAAACTATGCATATACATGAAACTTATTATTATTCATAGTTACTAAAGTAATCATAAAAGTTTATAATCCTCAAAGTCAATTAAGAACTAGTTTATAGTTCTTAAAGTTAATTATAAACTAGTTCACAGTTATTAAAGTCAATTATAAACTAGTTCACAGTCTTTAAAGTTAATTATGAACTAGTTCACAGTTCTCAAAATTAATTATAAACTAGTTTATAGTTCTCAAAGTCAATTGTAATCTAGATTACAGTTTTTAAAGTCAATTATAAACTAGTTTATAGTTCTCAAAGTCAATTATAAATTAGTTCACAGTTCTTAAAGTCAATTATAAACTAGTTTATAGTTTTAAAATTAATTATAAAATAGTTCTTGGTTCTAAAACTCAATTATGAACTAGTTTATAGTTCTTAAATTCAATTGTAAACTAGTTTACAATTCTCAAATTCAATCATAAACTAGTTTATGGTTAAAGATAAAAAAATGCATATTTTATAATAATAACATAATATTATGCATATTAATATGCATAATATCACATATATAATTTTTTAGATTTTAATTTTTTTTTCAAAAATTATTAGACATTAACTTAAATTTTTACCTAACCTCTTATCTTTTATATTCATTTATTTTTTTTTGGAATTTTTGAACTACTGTATTTTTATTACTTAATTTTATTTAGCATTATGCAATCAGATCTAAATTATATATAATTTATTTTTATAAATAAAATTAGATAGAATAAAATATATATTATTTAAAATTATGCACACAGTTGAAAAATTATATATATACATAAAACTTATTACTATTTGCAATCTTTAAAGAAATTATAAATTAATTTACAATTCTTAAAGTTAATCATAAACTAGTTTATAGTTCCTAAAGTCAATTATAAACTAGTTTATAGTTCTCAAAATTAATTATAAACTAATTCATGATCTTTAAAGTTAATTGTAAACTAGTTTACAATTATAAATAAAAAACATACATATTTTTATTATAATATACAATAATATGCACATTATTACACAATATTATATAATAAAATTTTTTAATTTTTTTTCAGAAAATATTAAATAATAGCTCAAATTTTTGCCTAACCTTTCTTCTCTTTTATATTTATTTTCTTTTTAAAATTTTTTTAAACATTTCTTAATTTTGTTTAGTATTATGTGATTAGGCTAATTTTATATCTAAAATCTAAATAAAATAAAATATGCATAATTTGAAATTATACATATTAATGCATATCTATAGATAAATTTTATTAATTTTTTATTTTAATTTTATTTTTTTATCATAAAATCAAAATTAAAAAAATTTTGATTGGATTTAGCCAGGTAGATATTGAGTAACCTTTATTCAAATTTTAGATATTTTTTAAAAAAAAACTGTAGCTAAATGTTTTTTAACTTTTAATGAATGTTTTTTAACAACTATCTATACAAATTTAATAAATTTTTTTTTATTTTAATTCTATAAACTTTACAATTAAAATAAAAAATTTATTGAATTTAGATAAATAATTGCTGAAAAAATAATATGTTATCATGGAAACTCTTTCCCGTAGATCTTAAAACAATAAGTAAACAAAAAAGAAAAATCGCAAAAAACCTAACTAACTAAAGGACAGGATAATAATACTAACTGCA
>CAJVQA010005775.1:0-15694 GCA_910591915.1 Cetraspora pellucida
TTAAAATATAATTAAATAAAATATTGTATTTGATCTAGAAAATAGTTCATATGTTGATTTTTCTAATAGCATAGTCAAGAGATAGGCATGTATTGAAGTCTAAGTATATTTGGTCAGGTAGTCTACATATACATGAGTATGTATATGTTTGGCAGTTGTATTTAGTTTGTCTATTATGATTAGTTTGAGTTAAGTATTTAAAAAAAAAAGATTTAAAACCTTGTTGTTTTTTTCAATTTGAAAAGTTTATGCAATATGGTTTTCAAAGTAGTTCATAGCATAGCTTATTGATTTTAAGTAGTATTTTAATAACTATTTGTGATGCTAATTTGTAAGAAATGTTAAGGTTTTGAATTGTTTGAATTAAAGATTTGGGTATGAGTTCTTTATGAATAATATCAAAATAGAATGAATTTTCATTGAATGGTATCTGATAAAAAGTTTCATGATTTGAATTTTTTGAATAAGTTCTTCTTGTTAAGGTTTGAAGAGGTTCAGGTTGCTTTGGTTAATATGTTTAGAAATAGTATCTTGAATAATACTAGTGAGTAGTGTTGGATTAGAACATGTTTACTAATGTGTTAAGAAGTCAGGTAAGTTACAGTAAAAGCAGTTTATATTATAGAAAATATGTAGATATATTTTATAATATAGAAAGTGTGTATATAGTTCATTTAGTAGAATTTTGATTTTGAAAAATTTGGAATAATTAAGTTTGAAGTTGGTTATATTATGTGTTGATTTTTGGTTATAATTGAAGTATAGTCAGGTGGATCTCTAATCTATTTCTGAAATAAGTTGGTCCTATTTTTGATTCCATTTTTGAGATAACTACATTGCCAGAATATAGGCTTTACAAATGTTTTTGATAAATATTCTTGTAAGGTATTCTATAAAATATTGGTTTCAGAATAGCATGTGGTATGGGTTGTAGATATTAGTATAGTTGAAGTATAATTCTGAAGAGAGATTATGTTGCTTAACAAGAAAGTTAGCAAGGTTGTTCAAATTATTATCAGTATGAGCTTGTACTTTATAGAAGTTAATTTGAAAGTTGTAAGATTTAATGATATTTAGTAAGTTATACCATATAGGCCATGTATTGAATTTAAAAAGTTTATTAGAATTAAAAAGTGTGGTATAGATGTTGGTATATTTAGTAATGATAAATTGAGAATTTGTAAAAATATTAACTATTGCATTTTGGAGTGTAGTGAGAATGGCTAAAAGAATCACTATCAGTTCTGCTTTGTAGGATGATAGTCAGAAGTTAATTTTGGCAAAAAACTTGTGAATAATTTGATTATCATTATTGACTTGGACCTAGCCAATGCTCATTGTATATTGGTTAGTTCCAATATTAGTTACTGAACCATCAGTATAAAAGTTAAGTTGTTGTTGAGAACTATTAAAAATTAAATATTGTTCAAGTATGTTTGCTGTTTTGCTAGTTTTAAATATTTCAAAAACATAAGAGTTGAGAATTGGAATTGTTAATACTGGAGGAATTGATAGTAAATGTTTGATAGCTGTTGAATAAATAAGGTCAATATAGTTGTTATTAAAGTTTAATGAATTAGAATTGACTCTTTCTAGGAATTGGAAAGAAATAATTGCTAATATATTAATTGTATATAAATTCTAAATTCTGTTAGAGTTTAAATAACAGCCTAGACAAGGTAAGCTTTAGGTTGGTAAAAGAAGATAATAGCCAGAATGATTTATATTAATGTTTGTTTGCCAGTGTATAATAAATATTTAATTAGTATTTTTGAAATGTCTGTGGATTTTGCCAATAATAATTTTATTGTCAATATATATAAGTAATTAGGATTTATATTTTTTAGAGATATGTTGTGAACTGTATGCAAATAGATTGTATTCTGGTTATTGGTAGTGTAAAAGAAGAATTCTGAAACTATTGTAGGCCATTATGGTGTCTTCCAAGTAAGTAAACTATAATGGTTTTTAGCCTCTAGGTAAGTATAACAGTCATGCTAAGAGATGTTTCTATTTTAGTAAAGTGGTGTTGTTAGCTGTACAGAGCTGTTTAAGATATAGAATATTGAGATTTCTGATTTGTTTTTTGAAGCTAATGTATTGAGAATGTTGGGATAAAATTAATTCTAGTAATTGAAGATTATATAATATAGTGTTTGGCTATAAAATATAGAGATTAGCTATTATAGATATGTTTAAGTGTTTTAGTAATTGAATAATTTTGAAATTTAGAGTATGTTTATTTGGATTATTAATGATGGGATTAGGATATTAAAGTATATTAATAGTTGACCATAGGTTATTTTGGAGCTGTTGTAGTCTGATCTGTATTAAAGTTCCTAGTAAGTTAGGATTGTTAAGTTATAGTAGAAAGTTAGTAATATGATGTTAAAGTTAAATGTTCTATATATTGTAAACATTGTACAAGTATGGGTTAAGCATAGTACTATTGAGGATTGAGTGTGCTAAGTGAGATTAGCATTTGGCTATTGTTAAGTATTTAGTAAGAATGTTGTTGCATATGGAGTAAAGCATAATAATGTTGTGTAATCTATATTCAAATATAAGTATAATAACTGTATTGATTATATAGATAATTTGTTTATCTGTAATTTTCTTTGTACTAACATGTTTGTAAGTTGAAATGTTTCTTCTTAAATAATTTTGATTTGTTTAATTTGTTTATTATTAAGTGTAAACCAACAACCTAAAAACTTAAATGATTGGCTAGCAGATATGAATTCTAAGATGAAGTTGAAGAATTGAATATTAAATGTAGATGAATTAGAAATAAAGACAGATTTGGTAGATTAATTTAAATATTAGCCATTAGGTAGAAAAATAAGACAGTTTGGATAATTTGTTCTAGTTTTTGTTTTGTTTTTTTTTATCCAGAATGTATCATTTATATAAGCTAATACTAATATAGATGTATAGAGACTTTGGAATCTAGGTAGTTGAAAGTGAGTCTTCCAAGTTGTAAATAATAAGTAACCTTTATATTGAGATACAATTCTGTGGATAAGTAAATCATAATAAATGCATTAGAATAGTAAAGCTATTGTTTCTCTTTGGTCTATTCTATTTTTAACTATATATGAGTTAGTTAGGCCAAGGTTAGTAATTACTTTGTTTTGATGATTTGTTAATAAATTAGTAAAGTATGTTAACTAACTTAAAAGGCATATTGATACAAATTAGTGCTTTTTCAAACAGATTCAGATTAACTGAGTTATATGGTTTGCTCATATCTTGAGATATAAGCCAAAGTTGTTTGGAATTACAAAATGCATCTTTGATTATATTATTTAAGATATATATAAGTATAGCTATGCTATTGCCTAGCAGAGCAATGTAATTATAAGGTAATAGGATCTCATGTTTGGTAAGTACTTGGTTTAAGCAATTTGTGAGAAGTTTTATATATAATTTTTTGACATATTCAAGAAAACTAATAGGCTGGTGTTGATTAAGTTGCAGTCAAGAATAGGTTTTTTGGAAATTGGAAAAATTCTACTCTCTTTCTATTGCTTAGGAATTTGGTTTAAGGTAATATATCTATTTAGGAGAGATGTAATTGCTTGAAGAAAGAGTATGCCTACATGTTTTAATGCCAGAGGGACCACAAACCTTATTATTTAAAAGATGAAATAATGTTTCAGTTATTTTAGTGATAGTAAATTCTTTAATAATATTATTGTACTACTTGGAGTTAATGTGCATTTTGTGATTATATTCTTCTTTTCAGTTAGATTCAAAGATTTGTTGATTGGTATATCTGAAGGATGTCTATTGTTCAAAGTGTTGTTAAATATGCTGTTTGATGTCTTGAGAGTTAGTAATTACATTATTGTTTGTTCTAATGTTATTAAATTTGACTGAGTTTTTGTGATAGTTAAGTATACTATTAATCATTAATTCTGGATTTGATTGAAGTTTGGTGCATTTTTTAGAAATATTGTCATTAATTTGTTGTCTTATTTCTTTGATATTTTCTATATTGCAGACATGATAAATAGATTTCTATTCAGTTTTAGTAAGTGCTAGCCAGTTTGGCAGTAGTTGTGAACAATTAGTAGAGGTGAAACATTAAGCTAATTAGATATATTTATTTGATTAATAAGGTGATTATATTGATGTGTATAGAAGTAGAGTTTTTTAGTGAGTATTTGACTTGTTTAATAATATTGCCTAATTTCTTGAGATGTTGATATAAAGATGATGCCTTTGTAGAAAAAATATTTTGAAAGTTTCTAATAGTGAATTTTTTATTTGGAATATGTTATATAGTAGCAGAAATAATACTATTTTGGATTTTGTGCCAAAAATTCAAGTGATTCTGAGGTTTGTGTGCTGAGTGAAGTTTTGTTATTATTAAGATTTGAGGTTACTTGGTCTGCAAATTGTTGCCATTTATCTTTATTTATGTTTTTGTATAAGAATATCCTTGTATAAGTTTTGGTAAGATGTCTGAGTTTGCCTATATATGCATAAAGAAAGAGCCAATAAGAGTTCAGAATTTTATGATCACTCTGAGTACTAGTATCAAGAACATCTATAATAAAATAATTAAAATATCAAAGAAGAGGTTGATTAGTCCAGACGTAGTCTATATTACTCTGATATCTATTGCTTTGCCAGATATATATTAAGTTGTGAATATAAGTGACCAGATTATACATATTGTTGTATTAAAAAAAAAGAAGCAACTTGCATTTTATTTAAGAGGAATAGGTGATACTATCAGAAACATTGAAGTCTTCTAAGATAATTGGTTAAATATTTAATGTGTAAGCTTGTTGAAGCTATTGTATTACAGTATTTTGTAATAACAGTCTTAGTTAGGCATTATTACATAATAAATAAACTGAAATAATTCTGAATTTAAAGTCATATTTAAAGAAGATGTTTACTATAATAGCATATCCTAGAAAAAAAAGTATTTTGTAGATGTAGGTTTTTATAGACTTGTGAATCATAATGGCTGTGCCTGCTTTAGAGTCTTTAGTACATAATCACAAGTATATGAAGTGTTTAAATTTTTGTAATTTAGTAATTAGGTTACTGGTTGGAATTTTGGTTTCTGTTATACTAATAATGCTAAGATTGTTAGAGAGGCAGTAGTATTCCTATACTTGTTGTTTTAGGTCTTTATTAATTCCTCAGACATTATGTATACTAAATGATAAGTAAAGTTGATTATCATAAGACTGTGTTCTAAATGTGTTGAAGTTTAAGGAGTAGTAGTTGTTATAATTTGGTATTATTTGGTTTGAAGATGTTAGAATAGATAAGTGTTTATAAGATTTGAATTGAATAGGATTTATAGCTATGTAAATTGAAATAGTAGAATCTGTGACTTTGATGTAAACATGTGTTTCTGTTTTTTTATTATTAACTGAAATTTTGATTAGATTAAAAAAAGGTTTTTGTGTAAATGTTTGCTAAAGTTATTAAGTATTATAAATTGAAGTAGTAGAGGTAGATAGTATTATTTTAAAAACTTATTATAGCAGGTGTTTGTTTCTGAAGGAGTTAGAGTATTGGTATCAGAGGTATTATGTATAATGTCTTTTACAGATTTGATTACAGTAGGCTTTATTGCCTGCCTATTGTTATCATTCTCCTCTAAAGATGGCCCACTAGATGTGAAGAACATTATAATCTTAGAGGTGGCAGCTGCATTAATGTATTCTGTAAAAGACATTATTAAAAAGAAGGGTTTGTACTTTTCTCGTATAAGGTAAGAATAGTATTTTCAGTTGTTTTTGTAGTTTCTTCTGGAAGTGTAGATATATTCTTATCTACATCTTGGAAATTTAATTTATCAGGATTTTGTATAAAAAAAGAATTCTCATATAGTTCTGAAATTGAGATTTTAAAATGTTTTATCAAAAAATCTTTAGCTTCTGGATAATAAAATTGATTACAATTAATACATATTTGTTTTAGTAATATTTTAAATTCTATTTCTAATTTAAAATATGTAATAACTCTTGCAAGAGTATAGATGTCATTGGTTGTTTGAATCATTTTTTCTAAAGCTTCTTTTTTAGATAAACCTACAAGTCTGTTATTGACTTTTGCTACTAACATAAAGGCTCTTAGATAGTAATAAAAGTAATATGTAGATCTAGCAGTATTACTAGCTACTTTGTTAAGATTTGCAAATAACTTTTTAGTAGATATAGCTAAAACTCTAAGTTCTTCTGTAGATATTTATATGAAAAAGCTTGCTGCAAGTTTTTGTTTAGATAAAAGAGATTGGTTTCTAATATTGGATAAATACATTCTTTTTGTTCTAATTCTAGTACTGGGTGAGTTTTGAACAAGTTAGTGAAATAGAATTTGAAAATGTTTTTCTAAGTTGTGTTCTGTTAATTTGGCTAATAGATTACAGTCTTTGTTAGTGCAGAGGTGAATATAATAGAGTGCTGCTTTGAAAGTTGCTTCAGAGTGCTCTTTAAGAGTATGTATTGAATCTGATAAGAGATATGTTTTTGGCAAAAGTTTTTTGTATTCTTTAGTTAGTTTTTGTGATATTAGCATTTTGATATAATTGTTTGTTTTCTGTTAATCAATTTTGTTAAACTGAATGCTATATTTTTTAAAAAAGAGTTTGAACCAGGCTTCATAAGTTGTAAGCTGAGGCTTAAGTGATGAAATTCTAAAATCTTTTAAGAATTTTTTAGATAGAATGTTAAGGGAAATATTAATGTTAAATTAGTTATTATTTTAAATATTGAATTCAAGTTGCTTTAAATATTAAATAGAATATGAACTGTAGTGGCTTGATGTCAAGTTTTTTCATGAATTCTTTGAAGTTAATAGTTCTATATTTATAGTTTTGATAAAGATGTAAATAGGCTAGGTTTATAGCCACTCTACATCTGCTAGTATTTGAGTAAGATGGAATAGAATAATGTGATTAGAGGATATGTAAATAGTCTAGTTGATTAAAGAACATCTTTGTAAATTTGGAGAGTAAGCCTTTGAGCATATCATGAAAAGCTTTGAAGGGGATTGGTTTTGATTTATTGAAGTCAGAACTTGAGTTGATAATAAAATCTAACAAGAATTTGGAGTTTTCACTTGCTATTTTGTTAAGAATATAGCTAAAGGAGTATTTGGCAAGTGGTCTGTTGCTATTTTTATTTTTATCAGATTTGTTTGGAATGATTTGTTCAGGGATAAAGTCTCTAAGGTTGGATTTCAAGAGAGTAAATAGTTTTAAAGCTAGTAGTGTGTTAAGTTTATTATATTGCTGCATGGTAGATATAACATGATAATATTTGAACTAGTCAAAATCTTTTGAGATATTACATTTTTGTGTTTTTGCCTTTTGATTAGGTTAATTGTTATTAGCCTCTTTCTGTTTTGTTACTATTTGAAGATTCTTTTGCATTAGAGTTATTGTCTAATTGTTTGTCTGTATTTTTAACTTTTTTGGGAAGTTTGTTCAAAAATTTTTTGAAAAAGATGCACTTATCTTTTGCTAATAATTGCAGAGATTTGATTTTGCAATAAAGACTACATTGTTTCTAGTTCATAGGGCTTATGAATTTGGTTAGCTTTAGTTTAAGTTTATGAATGCATTGAGAATGAGCTAGAAAGCCACATACTTCAATTATGAATATGAATGCTTTTGAGTTTAATAAGTGCTTATTATCTGTTAGCATGATACAGGATATATCTTTGGTTTTGCAAATAATACATGTATGTGCATAATGAGAGAAGGAAAGAAAAGAAATTTGATTATTGGTATTTTGTCTAATATTACTATAACAGTTGGAGAATAAATAAATAATATTATGTTTAGGTTGAAAAAATAACTTAGATATATTATAAAAAGATTTGTAAAGTTTGGCATCGAGGTCAATTTCTATTGAATTAAATGATTAATTGTTGTTCTAGAAATAGTATCAGAGATAAATGGCAGAGATAAATGCTATGAAATAAAATATGTATAGTATTTTCTACAAAAACATTATATAATAATAAGTTAAATAAAGCTGAGAAAGAAATAGTAGCTATTATAAGTGTTACATAGTGTAGGATTAAAATTAGATAAGAGAACTTTGAAGCTTTTATAGTTTTTTTTACTAAAGTAACTAGTGTTTGTGTAACTATTCTAATGTGGTGTTTGTATTGGTATAAAATGATCTTCAAATTAGATCAAATAATCTGATTATCAGGTAAAATTTTCTAATTTAAGGCCTTTGCAAATAAGTTAGAAAGGATCTAAATATGTAAGACCTTTGTTAAGGCTAATTGAATCTTTAAAATTTTAATGTGTGACAGAAAAGTGAAATTTCCAGAACAACCTAGTGAATTTTCCTAAATTTATTAATGAAATAACCTGCAAAAGCAGATTTTGGTTTTGCCTTTTTTCAAATATTTTAGTGAGTTTTGGTTTGTTTGCAGTATAGTATATATCAAAATGACTGAGACAGAGAGTTTGTTCTTTTTTTTTTATAGGTAACAGGTATATTTAATTAGTAAAATATATAGAAAATAAAAACATTAACAACTCTTCTCTGTAGATTATTTTACCAAAACTGGACAAAAAGCAAAAAACATTCTAGTAAGAATACAGCAATAACTACTAAGTAAACTGACCTTGGGCCATTAATTAAACTTGTTCTACACAGTGAACTTGACCTAAAAAAGGTGTCAATCTCAGAAAACCTTACACTAGCAACTCTGAATAGCAACAACACTAAAAAAAGTACTGCAAAAAACAACTTGCACTTTAGTAAAAACAGTTCTAAGGACCTTTACATTTTTACCAACTCAGCATATAGACACAAAATGTCAGCTCCAAAAAACATCAAAAAAATAGTAGAAAACCCATAAACCAATTCACTACAAACTTGAACCAAACAACCTCCCAAAGCATCTTTTTCTCTTTTCTATTAGCTTATTTCACTAGCAAACCTGCCATTTCAAAGAATCCTTCATCTACAACCTCAACTACTAACCCTCCCACTGAATATGCAAAAGAATTTATTAGTATTAGTATAAAAGACCCTATTAAACTCATCTTTACAGTTACCTTTTTTCAACACAATAGTTATACAAGCACAAAGAAGCTGCCCAATTAATACTCTTTGACTTCACAACTACTAGAAACAACTCTGTAAATATCAGTGCCAAATTTCCTAGAACTACATGAAGTTGCAACCTTAACCTAATTATTCAGTTATACAAAAAAGCACAGAAGGCATACAGGATACCTAAACACAGTAAAGACCTCCTAGTAATACTTTACAACATAATTACAGAAGATACAAATGAAGAACTATCACAAACAAGTAATCTTACATAAGAGAACAAACTAACATTTGATCTTATTGTAGTACAACAATAAATAATACACAAACTCAGCCTACAGCAAAGACACCAAATAGTACTACACAGCCTGAACACAAAACCCATACTAGAAGAAACAAACGCCCATTATTTTCACAATATATAGCTGCAGGAATTAGCAAATCATTAGCTAAAGCAACACAAGCAACAATCAGTCAACAACAAAGCAAAAAATGACTCAAACTACAACTGCTTAATACAGAAGAATTACCTAATTCAGAATCTTCTAACAACATTATCACATTATCACCAACATCTATGACTACAATATCTAATACACAAAATACTACTAAGCCAACTTATAGCTAAATTACACAAAAGCAGCTCAATATACCTCAGTTTTATCATATCGATGAATCTAAATAGGCAGATATTTTGCAAATCAAAATTAATGACAAAATTAATACACTATTTGACCAACAAACCTGAACCTATGAAGCAATAGCTAAGGCACTCCTAACATCAACTGGAATTTATGACTTTATCGATTATAAACTTATTATTACACCAACTCAATACACAATTCCACTAGCAATATTTTTTAAATTCAAGTATCTTGATACCAGATTCTTTACCATCTTTACTAAAAATCCAAATACTACTCCAGCATACCAGAAAGAATATACTAATCTATACAATAATGTTTTGGCTGCTTATAAACAAACCAACCAAATTACAATTACAGATTCAGCTATTCGAAAAACTATAAATATTATGTTTAAACAAATGCTTATATCACAATATCTTTCAAATACCAACTTTGCCAACCACACCTTCTTTATAATTTACAAGACTATCTACTATGCAAGAGGCTTTTTATAAATTCAAAATGAGAATAAACAAACACCCACATCCATCTGAGCTATAATTAATAGTGTACTTCAAGAAAAGCTTATATCTTTACCACCAGACCCTAATGAAATTTCTGGACACATCCAAGAAATATTACCATTTACACTCCCAATTATACAAAAATCATATACAAGGACCACTGTCAATGCATTAAGAAAAATCTTCAAATTTGATAAGCTTACAGATAACTATTTTGCAAAACTTCCAATATTGCCAGAAAGGTACTAAGAATTTCTTTCAGAATTGAAAAATTATTTTCCAATTACAAGCAGGCAATCATTACAATATCTCTCATATTTTAGATGCAAACTGGCTTACTACTACACCTTTACTGTAATTCCAAATTCATATTTTCAACTTCCACTACTAAAAGAACCATTACCTACTACATATTAGGAACTTAATTACAAAGTTAGAGATCTTTTCTCATTTAACTTATCTATATCCAAAATATCATTAGCTGAGGCAGTTGCACAGCTAAAAGAGTATTACATATTTAAACTACTTTCTAGCAATTACTTTATTACCAAATCACTCTTGCCGAATAATCCAGAGCTCATTTGCACTAACTTACAGTATGCCTACTCAATAACTGATAATGCAATAGCAAAAAAAATTCTTGAAGAAGTTTCTTAATGATACCATATTAGATTCCCAATATCTGATCATATAATGTAAGCAAACCCTACTGACAAACCTGACTTATCAACAGACAGCCAAGAACTTGCTAAACTTAACATCACATTACCTATTACAACATCTCAACAACTTACACAAATCACAAAAACACTCTGACAACACTTCTATTTCAAACAACTATTACCATTATGGATTAACATTACAAATTCTCTTGTCCAAACTGCAGTGCAAGAAGACAATGCTGATAGTAATAAATCCACTCAAACTGCACAAGTACTTCCATCTATACTCAACAATATAGAAGATGTTAATTCTGCATTAGTTCAGAATAATATACAACTTAGTCTCCCAATAACCTTTCAATTAGAAATAATACTAATAATACAAATTCTTAGACAACACAATACTATTTACACAATTCCAGACTTTCTACTTAACCTACTACCATTACTTACACCAACATGGAAAATATTTAATACTTCTACTATAACACCAAACGAGCCATCTACAATTAACATAGTGGCAATAAACATTTCTTAATCTTATATTAATGAATGACACTATTGAACCTAACAAAAAACCTATATACTAACATTTAACCATCGCAACATACAATATCCAAAAATAGGAGTGTGGTGACCTAGTGAAGTGGTCAGGTTGTCAACCCCCCAAGTGGTAGGTTGGGTGTTTAAATCCCATTGACGGCAAAAATTTGGATAATCACCTATGTAATATTCATATTACTGCAACTGTTACTAACGATTGGGTTAGGATACCTGTAATGTGGTCGCACCAGCATAACTGGCAGGACATAGAGCATCTGTGTAAGTATAGTGTTACACAGAGGCATGCAAACTGACAAATCGGGCAGTGCAAACACTAGATAAGTCCTTGTGGCTGTCTAAATCCGTTGAAATTAGATAACAAGAAGTCCATTTGGGAAGATCTGAGTAGAGAGGCATCTGGATCTTCGATGGCCCTACTGTAAAGGCTAGCTTGGGGAAACAAATACCAAGGTTGTAGTACCCGGTCGTAGTAGCCGGACAGGCAAGAACCTCCAGGTTGGGGTCTCGAAGGTACTACAAACCAGGCCACCGAAACGAACCAGAGAAAAAGGATGTTGGACTGACCTGATATACCAATGGACTGGTCGTAGTCCTACATGGGCTATCTGGATTGGAAGTTTGGTAAAAAGGCTAGACAAAAGGCAGGGATATACTAAAGTATTAGGGTTATGCTGTGAAGTAGATGCTGGGGTCTAAGTGAACTCTACAAGGGCATAGCAGTTTAATGGTTAGCCCTGACCACAAGTGTTGGTTCTGCTATAGTAATACCTAGGTCAGCTGTAAAAATGGATACAGAAGGCTTTGGGAGGTTTACCTCGAGAATAAATTAGTTCTAAGGTTGAGGACGATGATCTGGTACATCAGTGATAATCAGTGATGTTAACACAGATTACAGGTTCAGAAAGTTTAAAGTAGAACATCCAAGCAGGGGTGTTAGGTACAGCAATTAGTGAGGAATCTTTGGGTGGACTCCTTAAATAAGTAATATAAAAAAGTTACACATATAGCCAATTGTACGCTCTCCTGTAGTGGTTTATTGAACCACAATACTAATAAGTGATTAATAAAAGTCAAAAGACCAAAGGGGTCACCTTAATAAAAAAAAAAAACAATATCCAAGAATACAATAACATTACTAAAAGACAATTATGGCTAGACTATTGCATTAGCCAACAGTTTGATATTATATCACTTACTGAAACAAAACTGGCACACTCCCAATATACTTATCACACACTTCATAATAATAATTACAAATGCTTTATGTTAAACAACAATACTACTAATCCTCAACATCCAAGAGAGTCCAGTACAGAAACAATAATTCTTATAAACTGATTACTTACAACCTATATCCATAATATTCAAATCCTTTAAGGCACTGCTATAGCAATTGACCTTTATCTATCATATAAAAACAACTTTTGCATTAACTTTACCTATTTACCTAATGACTCTAATATGAATAAATAAATACAAAACCAAATCATCCTTTGGATCACACAAGCACAACAACTTAATATTATCCTAATACTTATGGGAGACTTTAATCAAGACCTTAATAGGCCACAGCATTCTATACTATACAAATACCTTATATTATACAACTTTACTTTACTAATATACACTTATTATCCACAAACTCCTACTTGGCAACATAATCAGCTTTCTAGTCAAATTGATAAAATCTGGGTTCCACAACAAATTCTACATATATTCACAACTCTACTATTACCTATGCAACTGGTATCACTGACAGTGACCACTATTTTATTTGTACTAACCTTCAAATACATACTAAACTAACCAAATGACAAAAAATACAAATACAAGACATTCAAATATGATACTATGACAAATGAACTCTGGGAACATTTTCAAAAAACAACTTATCAACTATCTTCAACTACATAAACAATAGCATCTACACTAACTGTTAATTAACTTTGGCACCAGATCCAATATGCAATACTTATGGCAGCTAACACACATATACTCTTTATCTTCTGCTCACAAAAACAATTCCAAAATTTCTCACCTACTGCCTCAAAAACTAATGCAGCACTAAACACCTGTGGCAGCATACTTTGTACTCTTGTTAATCTTTATACTAATATCAATAATGCCAATGAAACAATTACTACTCAACTAAATAATCTAAACCAAAAAATACAAATAATCCAATTACTTACTAATATATCTATTACACCTCTTACTTTGCTGAACATTGACAGTAGCCAACTTTCCAACACTATCAATACAATAAAAGAGCATCACAAAGCATTATACTATATGAGAAAGTGAAAACAAACATGCATTATCTCAACATATTACCCAACAGGTTGAAAAATGCTACAACAACTTCACATCAAATACCATAGTAATGATTAACAGTATACTCAATAGACATACTAACACTGTACTATTTGACAATATAAAACTTTCTAACTCTATAATAACTAAACCACAAGAAATCCATCAACACATCAAAGATCATTTTACAAACTAGACCAAACACAATCCATATAACTCAACTCTTTGGGAACAATAGAAAAATAAATACACCCCTAAAACAAATATATTTCCAGCATGGTATAACACATTAATAGATTCAATAACTCAACAAGAAATAATCAATACAATAAATGTCTCATCTAATAGCAAAGCACCAGGATCTACACTTATTACTAATAAAATGCTTAAACATACCTACCCTTATATTATTAAACTTTTTGCAATCCTATTTAATTTATGCTTAAATAATGTAGATATTTCTACTGTCTAGAAACAAAGCAAAATATACCCAATATCAAAAAAAACAACCTTTACAAACCAACTTAACCATACCAGACCCATAACACTCCTTGAACATACTCAAAAAACTTTTACAAAAATTATTACTAACCACCTTAGCAAAATAATATTCAAATATTCTATTTTAGATCCACACAACTTTGTAGCCTTACCTTATTCTTCTACAACACAACCTATACAAATTCTTACAAACATATTACAAGAAGCACAAACACAAAACAAAGAAATATGGCTCTTGGCTTAGGACATAAGCAAGACATATGACTCTGTACACATTTCACTACTCCAACATGCCCTAAATCGAATAAAAATTCCCTATCATACATAACAACTTATAATTAATATATACAAAACCAGTTCAACTCAGTTATTACAAACTTTGAACCTACATCTAGCTACCATGTACAGAATGGCATAGACCAAGGAGAAACAATCACACCACTGCTTTGGCACATATACTATAACCCTCTAATAACTTATATCTATTTCAAATTTCAAGGTTATGAAATGTCAACACAATTACCCAATATACAACAGCTAACATATCACACTTCAGTACTAGCCTATATGGATGACACACTATAGCTAGCTTCTAACAAACATATCTTTCAACAAATCATTAACTCTGCCAAATCTTTCTATAATATAGCCAATATTGCAGTTAATCTCACCAAATCAATTCTTGCAACAAACCAGACCAAAGACCCAAATCCAACAATCAACTTTGCTAACACAATCATATATACTATACCCTTAAAGGACACTTTTTGTTACCTGGTCTGTTGGTTTACACTACTTAGTCACTACAAACATATTCATAACCAGATTACTGCTGAGACCACCAACCTCATTAGTACTATAAAAAACAAAAAAAATACAGAAAAGCAAGCAATTTATATTATCAATACTGTACTTATATCTCAATTTTCATACAGAATATTAAACACATTTGTCTACTAATCTAACACCCAAAGCATTACTAACTTATATATGCAAGTAGCAAAACACAAAGCTGGACTTGCCTCAACAATACCCAACTCCATGATATTTTACTACCAAATATACAACCTATGTAGCCTAACAGATATTCAAACACAAACCATATTTCCTCTCTCCACATACAACTAAACAACCCACTAACAGCCCCATATATAAAAATTCTACTACAACATCTCTAACAAGCAACACTCTCAGCTAGCAACATCCTACATTCTCCAGATTATATACTACCTACTAAGTTTAACAACACACTTACAGCTCAAACTATTAGAACAGCACACCAACTTAGAATCACTTTGCAAAAAATTTCAATTTTTTTAAATATATTTACAACATAATTAATATATAGTAAAAATATAATTAAAATATATTTTTTATATTTTTTGTCTATTAACTCTCTTGTAACTAGCTATTAATTATATAATTATTATATAGTAAAAAGGTTAGAAAAT
>CAJVQA010005776.1:0-15693 GCA_910591915.1 Cetraspora pellucida
GGTTTAGTACAAGGTCAAAGGTTCCCTATATGAGTGAACTGCTTTAAAGACTTAGTGACTATGGCATATTTGAACTGATATTGATCAGAGCATCTTGATAGATATAGGTAAGTGGGTAGATATAGGAACAGAGTAGTTAAATAAAGAACCTACAAGCAGGTTTCAGGTATGGCAGCTAGTGTAGAACCTTTGGGCGGACTACTTAAATTAAACAATGACTAAAGTTGTATGAATAGCTAGTTGTACACTCTTTCCATAGTTGCCCTCTGTAGTTGTAAAGCAATCATTAGCTGAATGTACTATCAATAAAATTCTGGATCACAAGTACTCACCTTAATATTTTAAAAAAAAAAATAAATAAAAAAGAAAGCAAAAAGAATAATAAACCAAACAATAAGAGATTTCAAATACAAAAAAAAAACAATAAGTCAAATTATATATATAAACAATATAGTAATAATATTAAAAATAAGTTATATAATATAATTAATAAAAAACTTTTTCAAAAACAAACAAAACAAAAATATTAGCAGAAAGCAAGAACTAATTTAGAAAACCTGTTCTAACAACTTAAAGGAAAAGAAAGTAAACCCAAAACAACATTAAATTTGATAAAAGCTCTTTTTTCTTTAAGTTAAGTACAAAGTACAAAAAAACAACTTAGTTTTTTCATCAAAATTTTTTCTAAAAATTTGGAAAATTAGTAGAGTTCCAGCATGGCAAATCAAATTAGGTTGCACAAATACATGTAAACAACAAAGTAAACAAACAATAGATTATATTTCCTTTTTGGTTAGATAAATAGATTACAAGTAAACAACAATCACACAATTAAATAACAACAGAAAAGCATGTAGCTTTTTTTAGAAAAATCTAGAATAATACTACTAGTAAATATTAGTTAATTATCATTTAAGCACAGATTAGAAAATGAGTAAGTTACATAAGCAAAGGTTACTTAAGTTTATTTGGAGAGCAGATAAAAAAAATCTTAGTTACTTAAATAGCAATATGTTAACTAAAGCACTAAAAAGGGTGTGGTGATTTTGTAAAGTGGTCAGGTTGTCAACCCTCAAGTGGCAGGTTCAGAGTTCAAATCCCAGTATTAATGAAAATTTGAAAATCCTCTTTGTGTTACAGTTAACTGTTTTTCGCAATTAGTTAGGATAAGACACCTGTTATCTATATTGCACTAGCATGACTAACAAGTTATATAGTATTTGTGTAATAGTCACATAACATTATTCTTTGGAACAAGGTCTGTGGTTACACAAAGGAATGCAAACCAATACCAGACAGTGCAAACTTACAATAAGTCCTCATGGCTATGTAAATTATAAGAACTAAAAGAAGTAAAATAGAAAACTACTTAAAAAACTTAAGTAGAGAGATAACCTGAACTTTTGACAATGCTACTGTAAAGACTAGATCTATAAAACAGAGCTAGAACTTGTGAAACTAGACAAAGAGCCAGCCTTTGAAAAGGGGCCAAATGGAACCAACCAGGTCACTAGGATCTATTCTGGAGAAAAAGGTTACATGCCAGCAAATATGTAAACCAAAGGTGTATGATTATGATCTGCCTTTCTGAGCTATCTGGTTTGAGAGCTTGGTGGAACTTGAATTGAATACCAAAGTAATAGAGATATGTTGTGAAGTTAGTATCAGAGTTGAGATGAACTCTACAAGGTCATAGTAGTTTAATAGTATGCCCTAACTGCCAGTATTAGTCTTAGCCATAGTGATACTAAATTAGCTGTAAGAATAAAATACCAAAGATTTTGGAAGGTTTAGTATATGGTTAAAGGTTCCTATGTAAGTAAACTGCTTTAAAGACTTAGTGACCATGGCATATTTTCACCAGCATCAGCTGGAGTCATTGGTAGGCAAAGGTAGGTGAATGAATACAGAAACTAAGTGTTTAAACAGAGAACCTACAAGCAAGTTCCAGGAATGGCAACTAGTGTAAAACCTTCAGGCAGACTACTTAAATTAGACAATGACTAAAGTTGTATGAGTAACTAGTTATACACTCTTCTTATAGTTGCTCCCTGTGGTTGTATTGCAATCATTAGCCAAATATACTATCAATAAAATCCTGGGTCACAAGTACTTACCTTAATATTTTAAAAAAAACAAAAACTAAAGCACTAAAAGATACAATACCACATAGTCCAAACAATATAGAACAAATAGCATACACTATAGCAATTAGTAATTCAAACAAAATTACAAAACAGAATTTATTGATTTATAGTCAAGTTTTTGAAGTGTTAAGGCAAATTGAAACTAGAAGTCTTAAAAAAATATTAATTGAAAAATAAGCAATGAAAGCAAAAATAACACAACACAATCTAAAAACAATTAATTATATAGCTAATATGAGTAGTTCAACAATATTAAAAGAAAAAAATAAAATAGAAGTAGAAAAAAAAGATGTAAACATTAGCCTCCAACCAACTAGTTCAAAAAAGTAAAAACAAGAAAAATCAACAGTTAAAACAACAGAAGAAAACAGTCAAAATATTATTAACAATATAAAAGATCTTACTAATGCTATAAAAGCTAGCATATCAAACTAAAACTATTGATCAACAAATCTAGAAAAGTCAGCAATCAAGATTAGTGAAGATGAAAACAAAGGTAAAAAAAGTAAAGTGTTCTCAAAGGTAGAATGCATAAAGCCAAGTCAAGATAATTTTAACCTTACTAATAGAAAGGAAACTGCTAAAGACCAAGAACTGAATTCAAAAAAACTAATTAACTTAGCACTACTAGAAGATAGTCTTTGATCATTACACAATAGATTATATAACAAAAAAAACTTATTTAAAGCAAAAATTTTAATATACAAGATTCCAAGTGAAACAAAAAAGTACAGAATTAATTTTATAAAGTAAATACTCAGAAATGACAAACACATTGTTACAAAGTAGATTTTAGCATAGTATATTATAAATAGTATTAGTAGTTATATATATTCTTTATTATATTTTATATCTTATATTTATTACTATTAGTTATTAGTTATTAGTTAGTCGATAGTTATATTATATAGTAGATAAATAAAAAAATCTTAATTGGCTATTAAAAATGTGGTACAGCCATATGACACTGAGTAACATCTGTGATGTTACTATTGTCTTACAAACTCCAAGTACCCTTGTACAAGTTTCATGTATCCTAGCACCAAATTACTGTGCCAAGTGCCATAGCACAAGAATCTCAAATATCCTCAACACAAACTCCAAATGTTCCTACATGAACTCCAAGTATCTCTGCACAAATCCCAAGTGCCTTTGCACAGATCCAAGTGCCTAAACACAAGCCCCAAGTGTTTCAAGCATGAATGACAAATGATATAAACAATATTCTCAGTTGCCTCTGCACAGTCCCCACTACCCCCAAGGCACAGTATTATTAATGTTGTTCAAACCTCTATTGCTCCAAATACAATGATATCTAATGTTGTTTAAACTCCCACTACTCTGAGTACAGTATCGAGTAATATTGCTCGAATTCCCGCTACCTCTGCTAGGTAAAAAGATATATAAAGAGTAGCTTTCACTCTTTCTTGCCAATTCTAAGTTCTTACACTTCAACCTAGACCCTTCTACCTTTATCTCTAACTTGTAAAAATGATATTCCCCCTCTAGGGTAATTCCTACAGGCAAGGTTGTCACTGTATGTTTATTTAATAAATGTTAATCTATATACTGTTACTATCTCAAACTGTTTGCCTGCTGCTGTGTAATAAAGTAAACTACTACACCTCCACTCTATATATATTTGCAATAGTCAATCACTGTACTGAGTAACCTTGTTACTTGGTTGTATTGTACCAAGAAGGCTGCAACCCTGTAACATTTTGGTGCCTTCTGGTGGAAAGCTAAAAATTATTTTAGGAAAGAAACAGAAACCTCTTTCAAGGAAACTACTCCAAGAAGCAATTCTTTCTCTAGAAAGGATTTTATTTTAAAAGCAGCAATTGTAAAAAAGCATTTTGAAATTTTGGAATTATTATTTTAGGTATACCTCTACTAACTCAAATTGAATTGAATTTATCTTGTATTTTGTATTTTGTATTTTGGAATTGAAGAAGTTTATGCTTTTACCTTCTATCTTGAATTTTTAATTTTTGAAATAATCTTGATTTTGATTTTTGATTTTGATTTTTGATTTTGTCATTATTTACTGGCTGATAAATATATTTTGAATTGTTTAAACTTTTAATTAATTACTTGAATTCTTTACTTGCTAGCACTATTATTTTAAATTTATTCTTTCAATTTTTATTATTTTATTTTATTGTTTTATTACTCATTAGTACTAACCCTTCTCGAAGAAATTTATTTTATAAGAAAGTTTATTACTCAATTTCATTTAAAAAATATTTGAAAACATTAACAGATTCATAGTGAAAACTCTTCTCTCGCTACTACTGTATTGCAAACCTTTGCAACTGATCTATCTTGTTCTCAGTGTTATCTATCAACACCTATTCTTTCTAACTCTTATAGATGATTTGCTCAATTTTGGGCTTGGTATTCAGAAGCTTTTCATGCTACTTCTTTTACTAAAGTTACCCAATCTAATGTTCTAAGACTTGCTACTGCTGGACACTTAGCTGCCCGAGTTGTAGCTAGAAATATTATTTTCAGTTGTTATTACCAAAATCAGATAACTAGTCCTTGAGAAATTACCCAACTTCTTTTTTGGAAATATATCTCTCACCACTTAGTACTATCAATTACTGCTGACCAAAAGACTCCATTTGATATTTTTATTGATAACTCAGTTGGAGCTCAACAACATATTAAAGTTTTACAAGCTGCTGCATTAGAATCAGCACAAGGTTTTGAAAAAGAAACCAGTACATCTGCTTCTCAACAATTACTTCAAGAAACTGTTATTACTGCAGAAGAACCTATTACTACTTCTACTTTTTCTATCACTGCTATTGTTACTTCTACTCAAACTCCAATACCTATTGTAGACCCTAGCTCTTTATTATCATATAGTGAAGATCAACCCAGTAGACATTATACCTTTTTCCAATGAAACAACCTTTCAAGAAGAGGATTGTTACCTTCTTTTTCTACTCAATCAGAAGCTTTACAAGAAAGAGAAAGCACTTAAGAACTCTTTTTTACTCCTACTTGACCCTTCTATATTCCTCAACTTTCAACACCAAGATCAGTTACTAGATTTACTAATCTTTTAACCAAAGGAATTAATTTTCTCTCACCTTGACCTAGTATTGAAGCAAGTCCAGAAGAATCTTTTTTTACAATTACTGAAACCTTACTACAACTGAAGAAAATCTCTTCTTAACTTTTGGCTTATCAGGAACAACTAGCCATTTTAATATCTCAACTGCACAGCCTAACTATTCTATTATTAAGATATAACCTAACTATCAACAAGCAATTGACACTGAAGATCTTGTTCAAAACTTAGAGACTTATACTTAAGAAGATACAACTCTAACTGTAGAAGACCTTAACCCATTAATAGAACAAACTTATTTTGAAGAAGAACAACCTTTATTAAAAGAAGAAGAATCAGAAAACTCAAATAAAACCATTATTGATGAACTTAACTCTAATGATGAAAGAAATATGAATGATGCTGTTGCTGCAATAAATAAACTAGTTGATACTCTTGAAGTAGCAGAGAAATCACTTTTTAAAATTGTATCATTCAAAAGTGATGGAACTAAAGATCCAGTTGATTGGATTAATGAATTTGAATGAGCTGCTATTGCCAATGGATAGTCTGAAGCTAGAAAACTTGCAATTGCCCAAGAATATATGAAGAACAATGCAGAAGATTGACTCAAAGGACTTGGAAATGACTACTTTCAGTTATATAATGAAGAGGAGTTACCTCAATTCAATACTTGATTCTTGGAGCAATTTAAAACAATTAAAAAGAAAACTATATGGCAACAAGAATTCTTTAGCTTTAAACAAGGAACCAACACTGTTGACATATATATTGCTTAATTTAAAAAGCTCAGAAAAAAGGTAGACTCTAATGAAGGCTTTCTAGATGATTTTATTATATAGCTTTTTATTAAAGGATTGTGATCTGAATATGCAATACTGTTCAAGCATTAGTTTCTGTTGACTTAGCTGCTATTATTGAAAGAACAAAACATTGGAAACTAGAAAAAGTAATAGCTACTTCAGAAAAAGATGATGTTAATGACATTACCAAACAACTAGCTCAACTATACATTAACTCAGTTATAACCAACCTCAACCAATATCACAAGCTTAACAAACTCTACAACCTCATACAGCATATACTGCAGAAAGAGAAAATAACTCTGGATCTAACTCTACACAGAACAGAGCTCTTTGCTATTACTGTAATAATCCTAGACATTTCATGGCAAATTGTAGAAAGAGACAGAATAAAAACTAAAGAAACAGAAACTTTAAAAGAAGCAAAAATAACAATAATAACCATAATAATAATAATAGAAGAAATTACAACAATCAAAGAAATAATTACTAAAGAGACAGAAGCAAAAGCAGATCCAGAGACAGAAACTATTCAGGAAAAAACAGATCTAGAAACAGAAGTCAAGAAAGATGAGGACCAAGATTTAATCGCTCACCCTCACTCTACTATCGAGATGTAAATGTAGCTGAAGTAAAAACTACTTCAAATACTAACAATTAGAAAAGATTGTTAGACAACTATTCTATTAGAACTGCTCTTACTGCTTACATTACAGCAGAGAACCAAGAAATTACCAAACTGTATTATACTTCTATTATCACTCCTGTCAAATGTTATATTGATATCTAAGACTGAACCTATTCTGCTATTATTGACAGTGGAGCCTCTGTCAGTATGATTTCCTACCAGACAGTAAAAGAATTAAGATTAAAAATAGAAGAACCATCCAAGAGCATTATTGTTGCTGCTACTAGAACTACCTCCAGACTACTAGGAATTATTAGAAACCTACCTATTAGAGTTCAAGAATGACTTATTCCTTTAGATGTAGAAGTTGTATCTACTACTTCTTACTTACTCCTATTAGGAAATGATTGGTCAAAGAAAGTAGAAGCAAACTATAACTGAAAAACTTCCCAATATACTATTTATTGGAAAGAAAGAAAAATTGTTCTTAATACATCTTATGAGCAAGAACAATCTTAAGAAAAACAACCTACTTGCATTACTCCAAAAGATTTTGAACTATACAAGCAGGAATATTTAATTTCTTATGAAGCTTATGCCTTCTCTATAACTTCTAAGAAAGAAGATTATAGTGAAAGATGAACTATATATTCTCAAAGAAAAACCTATCCTACATGTTGTATTTGCAACAAGACTACTCATCAACCTGAAAACTGCTCTAAAAATAGATGCCAACATTGCAACAGATATGGTCACTAATTTACTAACTGTCCCAACAGACCAAAAAGACAATTGGCTTGCAAGAATTGCAAACAAACCACTCACTTATTCAAAGACTGTTCAGAAAACTAATGCTATAACTGTAATGAATATAGCCATATAGAAATATACTGCTCTGTTGCTTAATTGAAATTAGATAACCTAACTTATAAATGTAAATATAATTAAGACTTGGTAGAACAAGAAGAACAATCCTACTATAGCAAAAGAAAAACCCATCATTGTTGTCTTTGCTTTACCTTACAACAATCAGAAAAACTATACAAGCTAAAGATTCAACTTGCTTGTACTACTTGCTACAAGACCTATTATGAAGGCCTTGACTCAAATAAATCAGAAACTTATAAATATTATATAACAAGATTAGGAAGAGGAACCCTTGTCTAATGTAAAGTGTGTAATATTTAGAAATCTCAATCAAGAATGCATTACTTAGAAAGTATGCGAGAAGACCTATGGTTTTGTGAATTAGAACATATGTAGGCTTATAAAGTTAGCTCAAATTTGCAATATAACCCAAATTATGAAATTTGGAATAGAATCAAACACTATACTGAATCTAACAAGAGTGCTGGAAGTCAGTATGACTTAAACCAAAATAGAATCTATCGACTTGCTAAAGTCTTATTAAAAGAAAACACCCAGACCATAGAAGAAGCCATGGAAGAACAAGACTATAATAGATATAGTCATGAATGGACCTCTGATGAAATTATCATCTTACTTTGAACAGAACAAGTAAAACTTATTGAAGAAGAAGAAGCTATCTTACAACAGATCTTAGATGAATTTTTTAATACTGCTCATTCAGACTTTGATATTCGAAAAGCAGTAAAAAACTTAAGAAATAATTTTGAAAGAAAAGTAGTTCTTTGTCATGAATGCCTTCTTGCTAAACAATGCACAGAATTGGAAAAACATCAAAGATATTGTAATGAATGTTACCAAGAGTTAAACAAGTTAACTCTTGCTGAAGAACCCATTCTAGAAGAAGAAAACATTACAGAAGCAATAGAGTTATCAGAAGAAACTGCTATAGGACCTATAGAAATAAGTAAGGACACTATTTCTAAGGAGAGGAAGGATGAAAAAGAGGATGAAAAAAACCAAATCATTGCTAGATTGGAAGCCAGAATTCAACATCTAGAGGACAATTTTGAAAAGATGTTAGAATTTTTCCAAGATTAAATAACTCATTACCAAGAATGAGCAAATTATTACTCTCGTTTGGCCTTTGCATCCCAAAATTTTTGAATCATCTTAGGCAAGATCAAAAACTATTTGATCCAGAAGACTTAAAAGATTCAGAAGACCTAAAAGACCAAAAAGACTTAGAAGAAATAGAAGAAAAAGAAATTCAAGAATTATTACTTGAAGAAGAATTCCCAATGAAAGAAGAAGCTTTGCAACAGGCTTTGCAAAAAAATGCAGTAAAAGAAAAACATGTATATATAATAGATACTCTAATACTATATGAGGAATATGCTTTAGAGAAAACAGATACTGTAAATGTAGGACCACTTACTAAAAAACAAGAACAATTGTTCAAAAACTTTCTAGAAAAGTTTGCTGATTTATTTGCCAAAGATATTACAGAACTTGGCAGAACAGATAAAGTTAAACATCATATCTATATAGAAGATATACCACCTGTTAAACTACACCCTTACAATATGCCACCTGATGAACAGAACTTTATTAAAAAAGAAATTGAATGAATGTTAGAAAGCAACATAATCCAACCTTTAGAAAGCTCTTAGGCATTACCTGTTGTCCTAGTACAAAAAAAGAATAAAAAGTTCAGATTTTGTGTAGATTACAAAAGACTTAACAATGTTACTAAAAAGGATGCTTATCCCTTACCAAGAATACAAGAGATGTTAAATGCATTATCAGGATCATAATAGTTTTCAACTTTAGACTTAGCTAGTGGGTAATGACAAGTTATGATAGATTCCAAAGATAGAGAAAAGACTGCATTTATTACAAAATATGGCACTTATGAATTTAATGTAATGCCATTTAGATTATGCAATATATCAGCAACATTCCAATGACTTATGGACAGAGTATATAAAGGAATTGAATGGAAATTTGTTGTTGTCTATCTTGATGACACCAATGTATACTTAAAAACATTTGAGGATCATTTGAAACATTTAAGAATACTGTTTCAAAGGATTAGAGAAGCTGGATTAAAACTCAACCTTGACAAGTGCAACTTTTGGATGAAGTCCTTACCCTTCTTAGAACATACTATTAGTTCAAAAGGAATAGCCCTAGACCCTGCAAAAATTGACACTGTACAGAAGATTCAACCTCCTAAAAACACTACTAAATTAAGATCTTTTCTTGGTTTAGCTAGATACTATAGACAATTTATCCAGAACTTTTCAGCAATAGCCCAACCTTTAAACAAACTCTTACATAAAGATAAACCTTATCATTGAGGAAGTAAACAACAACAAGCCTTTGAATTACTTAAAGAACAGCTTGTTACTGCACCTATACTAGCTTATTCTGATTTTAGCAAAAGATTTATACTTGCTACAGATGCTTCATATCATGGCTTTGGAGCCATATTAAGCCAAAAAGATAGAGATGTTAAGAATATCCTATTGCTTATGCTAGTAAAAGTTTGTTATTCCAAGAGCAAAATTATTTTGCTACAGAATTAGAATGTGCTGCAATAGTATGGGCTATTAAACATTTTCAGTTATCTAGAAGCTATAGAATTTACTTTAATAACTGATCACTTAGTATTAAAATAGCTTAAAACTGTAGAACCTAAAGGACATATTGAAGGCTGGATTTTAAGACTTCAACCTTACTATTTTACTATTATTCATAAACTAGATAGAATTCACTCTAATGTAAATGCCCTCTTGAGACTTTAACATAAATTTTTTTTTAAATAATAAACTTAGATCAATATTATAATTTATTTAATTATATAAATTCTAACACTATACCTTCAGAATTTACTATTTATTACCAAAAACAACTTACTAATCAGATAAATATTTTATAATTCAAAATGAACTTTTGTATAAAAAGAACAAGACATCTATAGACAAACCATTTAGAGTTATTAAATAAACAAAAATAGACTCTATTTTATATATGATGCATAGTTATCCTACTGCAGGACATTTAGAAATAGATGCTATATATCATAAGATCTTAAAAAGATATTATTAGGATCAAATATATAAAGACATTAAAGAGTATATCAAGACTTGTGACCAATGTCAAAGAAGAGGCAAAGCTAAAAGAAAAGAACTTTACACTCTATAAAGATAGGACAAGCCTTTAAAAGAATTGAAATTAATTTAGTAGAACCATTACCTATTACTACTCATAATAATAGATATATTATTGTTGCAACAGACTATTTAATCTGATGGCCAGAAGCTCAAGCTGTGCCAAATGCAAGTGCTATAACTCTTGCAAAATTTATTTTTATAGAAATAGTTTGTAGACATAGAATACTCAAGATCATTCTTTCAGACCAAGAATCTAACTTTTGAAGTAAAATGATTTAAGTTTTATATAAAAACTTTCTTATAAAATATAAGTTTTCATCATTATATCATCTACAGACAAATGATATGATAGAAAGACTAAATAGAACATTATGTGAATTATTAGCAAAAGTAGAAACCAGTGAAGATTAGGATATAAATCTTTCTGCAGTACTTTTTGCTTATTGAACTAAGAAACATGCTACTACTGAATATACATCTTTTTAGCTAACTTATAAAAGACAAGCTATATTATCTATAGAATTAATTCTGCTAATAAAAGAAACTAATGCAGAAATAAACTTAGAAGACAATATTTTGTCATAAGCTTTTAATTTAATAGACAAACTACCAGAAACACAAGAACAAGCTAGATAAAATACAAAAGCATTACAAGAAAAACAGAAAGAAAGACATAACAAAAAACTAAAATCAGAAAACTTTGAAGTTGGTGATAAAGTTCTAATTTAACAAAAGAATATAAAAGCCTTATACTTTGCAAAGTTTAAAGATAAAAGAACTAAACCATTTACTATCTATACTAAATTAGAAAATGGTGCTTATCAACTTTGCAACAACAAGAGATAAATTTTACAAAGATACTATAATAGTGATTATTTAAAATGATATCATAAATAACAAAATTAGAAACTACAAGTTGTTATCAAAACTGTGTCCTATAAAATCTAATATTTTATTATTTTTATAAACATTACTTATTTACTTATTACTTATTATTTTATGAATTATTATTTTATTAATTATAAAAACTTAGTACAAAATTTAAAAAAAAAAAAAAAAAAAAGTGATTATATTTAATATAAAATTTTATTATTATTATTATTACTATTTACAAAATATTACAAAAATATCTTTGGCCCTTTCTTTCTCTCAACCTCCTTCACAACTCCTGAACCTCATCTTCTAAATTTGCAACCTAAACTCATAGAAAATTTCTTTTCATAACTACCTACTTATGAATAGTACTTCATTGCCATTCTTGTTAGATCATCTTGAAATTCAGTAGAGCCCTTTCACTTACTTCAGTCTCCAAATTTGCAACTTGATTTTGAAGAAAGGACAAATGAATGAAAATTGCTTAACTTTTGCTTTGGTGAGATATCTATAAAAGCAAAAAGTTAGAATATATATTCTAAATAATATACTTAAAATAATAAAAAGAAAAATATCAAAAACAGTTAAGCATTGGTCACTACCTAACTGCAAGAAAAAAAAAAGAAATAACAAAAAGAGAAATTGTCTACTGAGGCCAAAACAGATTATCTGCCTAGCTCATCCAAATAAACAACTAGCCTTATTCTAAAGTGCCTTAATATTAGGCAAGACAAGCTCACATCCTGAAAAGTATACACACTTTAGCAAAAAACAACAAATAAAAAGACAAGTTTATTAACAAAAAAGGTTTTTTGACAAGAAAACTAGTAGAAAAAAAAATAAAATAAAAAGTTTTGTAAACCAAAACACAGAAAAAATTGGATAAAATAAATAACAAAAACAGATACAACAGAAAATTGGAATTTTATTGATAAATAAAGAACAATCACAACAGAAACAATGTGTTTGCTAAATTTAGAAATAGATAAACCAACTAGAATAAAGTTGCTAATTTTAGACAAATTAGTAAATAAGCTTCAGAGACCTCACTTCTTAAAGAAAGAAAAACACAAAGAACACTATAATTACAAAAATAGAACAAACTAGACATGTGGTAATACAAATTTTGTCTAATTTTTAGAACAAAAAATTGTTTAACATGTATTGTAAACAATGTAACTATAAATAAAATACAAAAAAAAGCATGTGTTAACAAAATTTAGCTATTATTAAATGTGAAACAGCATGGATTAAACAAAATTAATAAAAAACAGCATGAGGTAAACAAATTACAAATTACTGTACTAAAGATTGCTTGGCATAGAAGTGTAAAAAAAATTTTAACAGATATAAAAAGGCCAAAGAAATGTCTTTCTTTAATATTAATTTTTTTTACACTTTTGAACTAAATCTCTAATAATCTTAACAATAACGAACCTATCGCAGAACCTATCAATATAGGTTACTCTGCAAATTTACTACAAAGCTTTTGAATTACAGAACCTCTGTAAACAGATTCAATATTCAGATACTATTATATGTGAAGTTAATAGTACTATTTTTATTTTTAATATAAAAACCTCATACATGTTACTAACAACTTATAATGATAATCTGTTGATCAAAATAAAAATGAATCTACTAAACATGATATCAAGCCAGATTTTCTTAGTTACTGTACTAATGACTATCAATATGTTATAGGAAATTGTTATATCAAAATTATCAAGAAATACTAGTTGATTGCATGCCTATCTAATTATAATCAGATATATTGCTTAGCTTACAGCTATTACTTAGAAGCCCTATTATTAAAAAAATCAGATTATAACAAATCTATAAAGACAAATAGAATTAAGGCTGAGACTAGAACCTATTGATTGTTCAAAGCTATTAGTTATAAACAAATATATTAAACAAGAAAACTAACTCTAAAATATATCAATAATATAAGTGAAACCAAGTTTAATTAATTAGTTGACTTTTGTAAATAGTACAAAAGTTGTAAGAATTTTGTGAAACAAAATTTTTAAGAAGAGGAAAATGTTGCAAAGTAGATTTTAGCATAATATATTATATAGTAATATTAGTAGTTATATATATATATTCATTATTGTATTTTATATCTTATATTTATTATTAGTTATTAGTTATTAGTTAATCAATAGTTATATTATATAGTAAATAGATAAAAGGATCTTAATTGGCTATTAGAAATGTGGTACAGCTATATGACACTAAGTAACATCTATAATGTTACTATCATCTTACAAACCCCAAGTACTTTTGTACAAGTTTCATATATCTTAGCATCAAATTACTGTGCCAAGTGTCATAGCACAAGAATCCCAAGTATCTTTGACATGAATCTCAAGTATTCTCATATAAATCTCAAGTATTTTTGCACAAATCTCAAGTGCTTTTGCACAGATCCAAGTGCCTAAACACAACTTTTAAGTGTTTTAAGCATAAATAATAAATAATATAAACAATATTCCTAATTGCCTCTGCACAGTTCCTACTATCTCAAGCATAGTATCATTTAATGTTGTTTGAACCTCTACGATTCCAAGTACAATAATTTCTAAGGTTATTTGAATTCCCACTACTCTAAGCACAATATCATTTAATGTTGTTCAAACCTCTACTATTCCAAGTACAATGATATCTAAAATTGTTTGAATTTCTATTATCCTGAGTACAGTATTAAGTAATGTTGCTTAAATCTCTACTATCTCTACTATCTCTACTAGGTAAAAAGATATATAAAAAGTATTTTTCACCCTTCTCTACTAATTCTAAGTTTCTATACTTCAACCTAGACCTTTTTACCTTTACCTCTAACTTGTAAAAATAATATTTACTTTCTAGAGTAATTCTTACAGACAAGGTTGTTATTGTTTATTTATTTAATAAAAGTTAATCTATATACTGTTACTATCTCAAACTGTTTGCCTGCTGCTATGTAGTAAAGTAAACTATTACACCTTCATTTCATATATATTTGCAATAGTTAATTACTATACTGAATAATCTTGTTACTTGGTTGTATTATACCAAGAAGGTTGCAACTTTGTAACAATATACTCATAATATAATTTGTTATCTTCTATCTAAGTCTCTTTAATCAAACAATTAGCTTTGGCTTTTCTCATTTATTTTCTACTAATAAACAAAATTAATAGGATTTAGTAGTTTTATATTTCTTAAACTTATTAATTTCAGACATATTGTTGTTAAAAAAATTAAAGATAATATATATTGTTATAATCTAAAATAGGATCATTGATATTTTATTTAAATTAAATTGCATAATAAAATAATAATATACAGTAATTATTAGATATAGCATATATATAGAGTATAATTAGTAGATGTAGCATAATTAGTGTAATTAATAGATGTAATGAATGTAGTATATTTAACATAATTAGTGTAATTAGCATATATAGCATAATTAGTGTAATTAGCATATATAGCATAATTAGTGTAATTAGCATATATAGCATAATTAGTATAATTAGTATCTAGAAAAAAGTATATAAGTAATATGTTTAAAATATAAAAGTAAGACAGAATATACAAGATAATAATAAAGAATATTTACCTTATATTCATCAAATTCAACATCTCTTTTGAGTATTGTAACATCTTATATTATACTAATAATCTATCAGCTACCCTATAAATAAGGAATTTTAGAGTAGTTTCAATCTGTATCATTACAGTATTAACTGAATCAATATGAATTAACTAATTTAAATAAAATATAATGTAAAAACTTTAAGTTTGCTTAATATATTCATTTACTTTTTATTAAAGAGATATTTTGTTCAAAGCTTTTAAAAAAGTATTATAAACTATATAAAAAAAAACTTTAATTAATTGTATAATACAAAAATCTTTTTATACAACTCTTCCTGACGATCACTCGTACCGAATTTTTTACAAACGACGAGCAGAAATTTTTTAGAAAGAAAAGGAAAGGCTTCTAGTTTAGAACGGTTTTTACAAAGATCAACTTTTTGTTTTCCCAAGGACTCCTTTGTATATTTAACATGCAAGCCAAAAGCATTTCTGTATAAGATAACTGGCAGGAGAAGAGAGCCCTTAT
>CAJVQA010005777.1:0-15688 GCA_910591915.1 Cetraspora pellucida
GCATATATACATGTAACTATTTTAAATTATTAATAAAGATATAAGCAAAGCCTCACCTTAATACCAAAAAAAAAAAATATATATTCAATTAGTTAAAAAGATCCAGATACCCAATGCTAGTGTCAATATATTTATTTATACTCTCAATCTATTTGCTACCAATGTGAAAGAGATTGTTCTATATGAGCAACCTTAAAAAAACCTTTTTATAATAATTAAATACTTCTTAGAACAGATTCTAGTTTTTAGAATTAAAAATGAAAAAGTTAAAATTTTTTATATAACTGTCACAGAAGATGTTGAAGAAACTTTTACAAATATACAAACTACAATAGACCTATTTGATTATTAAGATATAGTAGAAACTCTTGCATTAACCCTATCTGAACATTATACTACCTCTCTACAACCCTATTCAAATATTGAATTTAGTTAAGAAGAAATTTAATATAGTAGAATGTATTGTATTTAGTTTTATATTAAACATATTAGTATCTGATTATTCCAAAAATCTAATAGAAAAAACTGACCAAGAGATTGGAAAGGATCAGCAGCTTAATGTTGGTGTAAAAATAAACTTTACTTACCATTTAATAAATGCTCTAAATATCATATTGATCTTCAATTATAAAATATTATTAAACAATATTCTTTAGAAAAAATTGCTAAATATTACTGATCTATATCTTATGAAAATAATGAAAACTATAATGACTAGAATGACTTTATTAAAGAAGCTAACCAAACCCAACCTAAAATAAATCTCATTAATAACATCTCAATTGAAAATTATTTTAGAAGACCAAAAAATAACAACCAGTATTTGCTAAGCAATTATAATTCTAATAAAGAAATAGATATTTTTAACAATATAGAATTTAATAATATTAATAATTTTAACATAGAAATAACATTAATTAATAAACCTTGGTGGTTTCTCTTTTACAAACTCCTTCCTTATCATATTATTTAGAATTTAATAACTATTAGAATACTATCTATATAATGTAGTTTGGTAACAAATAGTTAATCCAACTTATTATTATTCCTAGTTATTTATTTATATAGTATATTTATATTTTATTATAAAAAAAAAAGAAAAAAATAGATAAAAACAAAAAAAAAATAATCAAATAATAACAAAAAAATATATATAAAAAAGAAAAGAAAAAATATAATATATACATAACAAAGTTAAAAACCAATATTTAACATTATATTCTTATTATTATTATCTCTCTCTCTTCTTCTTTCTTCTGCCCTTAATCTTCTTAACTTCTTTTCATTATTTGCCAACCTTGTCCTTAACCTATTTCTTCCTTCTAACAACTGAGTATATCTTTGCTTTAACATCCAACTGTCTTACACTCTTGCAACTGCATTTACTCTTAATTCTTCCAACTTTGTCTCCAAAGTCTGTATTCTTTTTCTTTGTGAGACTACCAACTATAAACAAGTTTTGTTAAGTGACAAAAAGAAAAAAAGAAAAAGTAGAGAAAAAACAAGAAAAGTTTTAAAGATAATATTCACTGCCTATTTTTAATTTAAACTACTCCTAAAGCCTTATATAAGGCATTATTGCCATTTTAATAAGCATAATGAATATTTTCAAAAAGACTGTAATGAGATATTTTTATTATATTATTATTGTTAGAATTGATGTTGTTGTTATTGTTGTTGATGTTGTTAGAGTTTACAAAAAAAAAAAAAAGTGACAAAAGAACTATTTTTAATAAACAATAATAAAACAAAATTAGACATCAATTAGAGGTTGATTTATCAAATTTAGAAATTAATTAGAAATTGATTTAACAAATTTAAAATAACAAAAAAACTCTTTTTATAGATCATTAAAAAAACAAAAAAGTAACCAAAATTGGTACTAAAATATTGAACATATTAATTAAAATAGAATAAAAGATACTTAAAAAGAGAAAAAATAAACTCTCAAAACACCTAAGTCTAATTCAACATAGCCAAAAGACAAAGAACCTCAACCACTAAACTACAAGACTTCAAAACTTCTCTTAACACTGACCCAGTGCTGCTACCTTCACAGATGGATCCCTACGAGGCCCTAGTTCAACTAAACACCCAAACTACACCAGTTACATCTCAAGCTCTCTCTAATAAAAAATCTAAAGAAAATGCAAAACTAGAAACAAACTTCCCTCCTTTAAAAAAAAAATAAAACTAACAACTCTAACTTTTCTGTTTCCTTTACATTCTATTTTCGTCAAAAAAATTTAACAAAAAGTGGGCAACCCAGCTTACCCATTACAAAATCTCAAATAATGTCACATACTACAGTTACCAAAACAAACATGCCCAAATTAGCTAATATTCCCATACTCCAAAACTTCAATATTATATTACTTGATTCATCATACTCGACATCTGTACCTAATAGTTTCATTTCAGAAAACAATCCATAGAATCCTGAACCAATTACACTTACAGAAAATCTACCTACTCAATCAAGCTCAATGTTAACTATGCATACTGACAACATGGACACTATCTTTAATACTTCTAAAGATTATTAACAAGTTACAAGCAATCATATAGCAAAGCTTTAACATTCAACCTACCAAAACCAAAAAACAATACAACTTTCGACTGGTGTAATTCTGGAACTAAAGCTCTTGTAGCAAAACAAGTACTCAACTTTAATCTTCAAACTTGGAATAATAATAAAATGATTGAAGCCCTTAATGACAAACAACAACTCTTGGAATTTTTTACTTACAAAATTCAAACCATTCTTCCAATTTACAACATTCTATATGCTATTAATCAAAAATTTTTTTTTTTTTTTTTTGCTTACACTAAGGCCTTTTAGTTATGGTGGCTACTGCCTTTATTGTGAATTCAATTATAATTACATAACTTGTACAAGGTTACCCCTATACTACACTAGCAGATAGCAGCACAAGCTCCCGTACACCTAATTAGATGCCGTCTAACCTAACCTTGACCTCCCTGTCTGTACGTCTGTCAGGCCGTTACACATTTCAGAGTACGTCACCTGACTATAGGGCTCCAAGGGGCCCTCCTGCTAACTAACTACCCACATTTAATCTTTGCTAACAGGGCTCGCCCTTGCAGAGTTCACCCAGACCCCAGCACTGACTTCACAGCATATCCCTAGTACTTTAGCATACTCTGTTTCCAACCTCAGACTCCCAATCCAGATAGCCTAGTAGGACTGTGACCTGTTTCTGGTACCTTAGGGTCTGCCCCCAAGGTCCTTTTCCTCCAGTTCGAGACTTCTGGCAGCCTGGTTGGTGGTACCCTTTACCTGAGGTTCTTGCCCACCTGATTTCTTCCGCATTGGTATTCATTTTCTAGGTCTAGCCTTTACAGTAGTACTGTTGAAGATCTGTGTTACCTCTCTACTTGGGTCTTTCCAAGTGGGCTTCAGTTATCCTAGTTCATAGATTTACATAGCCACAGATGCCCTATGACCTGCCAGTTATCTGGTGTGACTGTATTACAGGTACTGATCCCAACTGATTAATATATAGCCATTGCCGTATTACTAGTTTCAAGGACTTATCTTGTGTTTGCACCGCCCAATGCCAGTTTGCATTTCTTTGTGTAACTCCAACATTGCACAGATGCCCGTATACACCAATGTAACATAGGTGGTTTTTCAAATTTTCGCCATTAGTGGGTTTTGAACTCCCAATCTACCACTTGGAGGGTTGACAACTTATC
Organism: Cetraspora pellucida; assembly: GCA_910591915.1. Lineage (NCBI taxonomy): Eukaryota > Fungi > Glomeromycota > Glomeromycetes > Diversisporales > Gigasporaceae > Cetraspora > Cetraspora pellucida. The sequence continues at coordinate 3,721 of CAJVQA010005777.1, forward strand.
CACTTCACTAAGTCATCACACCCTTTCACTAAGTCACCACACCCTTTTCTATAATATTTTTCTTTTTCTATTAAACAAGATGTCTAATTTGATTATTCAAGAGCCAGATCACTTTGATCTTGACTATTTCTATAACAAGTACAGTAATCATTATGATATAATAATTCAAAAAATATAACCTATACAACTTAAAGTATGTTATTTGCATTTAATTTATTTGAATACAATATCACTAAATCTCTTCATTATTTCAAAACTCTTACTCAACCTACTATTGTTCACTATTATTGTTAAAAATTATATATTTTTTTTATTTTTTGTAATCTTAATATCCTACATAGACAAGCAATCTCTCTTTCTTCTTTTCATAAATTTATATATATAGATATAAACATCATATTTAAACAAATCAGATAGTTTAAGGAAATTATCCCCAATCACCGATTGCAAAAACAACTACTGTTCCTCTATTATTATTTTCTTTGAATTATTCTGTAATATAACAAGAAACTTTATCTAGCTCAACACAAACTTTTCAAATTCAAGCGCATTTTTATCATACACATATCTGTATTATTTGCTAAAATAAAAACATCTTATATGTTTTTTTAGAAAATAATATATATTCATTTCTCGATAAATCTATTTTTATTATTAAAGAAATGCTAACACATCCTAGATGTATTTACAAACTAAACTCAAACTTATTATCCAAACCAAAGCACTTATTTCTATACAACTTTGAACTGCTTTTGTAAACAAACTTATTACAATATACAAAGAAAAGAAAATTTTAATTTTCAAAAAATTTTAGAATTACTAATACAAATATAACAAAAACAACATAAACAACAAAACCTATACTATAAACAACCTATTAACAAGGATCTTCTTATTTCTAAACTTGCACTTCTTACTCCAACTATAGTATCATATTACAGAAATTGTAGACTCTAAAACTCCCTATTCATAGGATAAACAAGAGTCTCTCATGTAATATCAGATGAAATAGTACTCAAAAGAGGTGTTGGATTTGGGTAAGTACTAAGGATAAGTATATTTTTATTAACTATACTGTGAGACTTCTCTTTTTACATTTAGAATATATTACTTATATATTTTTCTCTATATGCTATATATACTATAAGCCCTAAATATGCTAAATATACTAATTACTTCAACTGCACTATATATACTAAATCAACTAATTACACTAAATCTGCTAATTACACTAAAGTTACTAATTACACTAAATCTTCTAATTATACTATATATGCTAATTATGCTGCATTTACTATTTAATATGTATATTACTTTAATTATGCAATTGATTCTTTAAATAAATTATTGACAATCTTATTTTAGATCATGAAAATAGACAAAAAATTAATAATAAACAACAATAAAAATATCAAAAATCAAATAAACAATCCTATAGCTAAGCAGCAAGTTCTAAACTCAACCCATTGTTTGATTAACTAGCAAATTTTCCAGTTATTAATAAAATGTAAAATTATACAAAATTAGAAACAGAAATATTATATCAATTTTTTAAATTTCTTAAACAAATATTTATATAATTTCTATTTTAAAAAAGTTCATAAAGAAGTCACAGAAACTAAATATATACTTAAAGCTAGTTTTTATTTTTTAATTAAACAAATGTCTAGTATCAGACCAAACTTTTTTATTGATTTAATTCAAAAACACAATTCTGAGACAGATAAAGCTATAACAATTCCTTTTAATATTCTAAAAAATATCTGCAAAAAACTTATTTACATATTTATAATAGTTTTCTTTACTAAACTTAACTATTCTAAAATATTTGCATCTTTTATTACAATTTTACTAATTAAAACTGAAAACTGATTACAATTTTGTCTTAATCTTGCATGCTTACATCTATATCTTTCTAATAATTACCAAACAATTAACTATACAAAATTTGCTGAAGATATTAAACTTAGACATAAAAGATTTAAGATAACATCTAAGATTACTAACTTTGACAAAAAAACAACAATATCTATCTATCAAAATGAATAACTGATTCAATATTAAACTGAATTTTAATATTCCAAAATCTTTTTTTTGACAAATATAATATATCATCACTCAAAAACTTGCTTAGTCATTTTTAATAAATAGTTTGAAAAAGTCTTTCTACTATATAGCTGACAAGTTTTTAATATATTAACAAAACTAAAGTATCTAATTACCTTAAATATAAATTTTGACAATACTTCATCTCATATTTAAAAAACTTTTGCCAACTAATATTAAATTCATAAAACTAACTAACTTTAAAAATAATGTTATAAAACTTTTAAACATGCCAATTATCATATACTTACCTATACAGATTATAAATGTTTTTATTTTGAACCAACTGATACAAAAAGGAAACTAAAAGAAAATAATACTAATTCAAAAACAATCTTTATACCACAACCTATATACAACTTATCTACACTTATTAAAAATATATTTGAAACATTTTATAAAACCTATTCAAAAAAAAATAATAAAACATAAAATGAATTTTTCTTAATATATTTATATTTTATATTAAAGACCAATATAGAGCTATATTTACAAAACCAATCTCTACTTTAATCTTTGATAAACTAGCAACAAAGACAGAAAAGTATATCTGTTTTTCTAATACTATTAAAACTGATCTAAAATAACAAGACTTCTATTTCTATTAATATCTATCTATATACTATAATACTGTTATCCAAAACTATAATATCAACAAAATAGATAAACAACAAGGCATAGAGTTTCTTATAACAAAACAAGTTAATACTAATTTTTTAGCTTAAGCATTATATACTTTGATTGCACATAAGGCAATTTTCAAAGTAACTAAATTCTATAAAAAAAGTTTTATCAAAGACAGAAACAATTTTATATAACAAATTTAATATTAAATTTGAAATATCTATCTTAATTAAGAAGTCACTCTTCTTAAAAAATAAAAAAAAAGCTTTTTTTTAATAAAATCTTCTGTAGTACTTATAAAAGCAGCCACCATTTCTGAAATTATGATGTTATTCATTAAGCATAGGCTATTTTCAAAAGAGAATAATATAAATAGACAGGTGGTTAAGTTCATTTATACAAAGAACCAAGTTAATAATAGCCAGACTCAATATACTGAGTAGGTTATGATACTCTTTACAGCTGTGAGAGCTAATTATACAGTAAACAGTATTGCATAAGAATTTTCTATTTTCTTAAACCTTATTTCATTATCTCACATTAAGAAAGCATTACAAAACTTAATCTACAATATACTATATAATTCAAATTTATATTATAATTAATAGCTAGTATGTTTTGATTTACCTTCTACATCTACAAATACTTAACCTGTTTTTAAAACATATTTACAATTACAACTTCTCTCAATCTAATAATTTTAATTATATACTTATTATATTAATAAAACTTAATTACAGTAAATGTTATATATATCTTTTACATATATTCTAACCCTTATCTAATTACTTTTTTTCACAACTATTAAATTACACTTATTATTTATCTATATTCATTTCTTTTAAATTTTCTTCAATAAACAATAATACACTAAATACTAATCTAATTATTAAAAATAATAAACTTAATTATACTTATTTTTAACTAGTAAATGATATCTTAGAAGGCCATAATAATACTATCATAGCTGAACAATATTATAACAATATTCAACTTAACACTTGTTACAACAAATTATTATTATATAATCACCTCCTATTGCTCTCTTTGCTACAAACTATTATCTCTTTCTTATAATATACCACAGCTTTGACTACTTATCTGATAACTCTTATGTTTATATATTAACTATTTCTATTAAAAATAACTATAGTAAAGCTCATATTTAACTTCTATCTGAATCTAAACCTTTATTTAATTACTTTATTCTACCAATTTAAGTCATTTGATATTATTCAAACATTCAACTAAAATTAAACATATTAGTATCAGTCTTTACTATATCAGCATCTTTAGATAACTCATTATTTTTCTTTTTACTTTACACACTTGATCTTAATATTGAACCTGGCTCTAATTTCTTTTTTAATAATGATCTACTTCAATTTAACATCTTAACACAATGTGCAAGAATATAATATGCAAAAAAAAAATTATTATAAAAAAATTATTGTTTAATTTATAAATTATATATAATTAGTTTTACTGAAACAAAAATTACTAAAAACATAAAAACTAAATTCTGAAACATATCTTAATACTCATATTTCTGGTCCAACTTTACAAAATCCAAAAAAGAAACATATATAATAATTAAAAAAAATATCAAATTTTATATATATAACATATACAACTTAATAGTATTATTGCTATATATCTATTTTTAAATATAATTATTATTTCAGTATATCTCTTATCAACTAATACTAGTAAGTGTAGACTTATACAAAATAAAGTTACCACATAGATATAACAAGCAATATCTTTGAATTTATATTCTATTATACTCAGTGACTTTAATGCAGATCACAATACTACTACATCATTAACAACTAAATTCTAATTATTTAATTATCTATATAGTACCAATATGTTTGACCTAGCAAAATATATCTATAGCCTACAAAATACATGATACAGCTCATAATACCAGACTAGAATAGACTATATATAGGCCTATAACTCTTTTATACCTTATTTACAAGAATTCAAACTTAATAATTCATTATTTTTTACTAATAATGATCATTAAATCTTAACATCAATATGGATATTTTTATTTGCTAAGACCAAGGTTAGATACAAAAACAAAAGGAAACAATGAATATTTAATTACAAAGTTATATTTAAAGAAGATTGAAACAATTTATAAACCAAATAAATTCTAACATAATACAATACCAGATTTTAACTATAACAAATATAGCAAAAAGCTTAGAAAAAACATGGCACAAAATACATACTAGTATTATCAATGCTGTATTTCAACATATTTCTAACAAAAAATACATTATTAAAAATTTTTATTATATATTTATACCAAAAACAACCTAACTATATCATAACCTTAAAACTATAAGTTATATAATATATTATACTAAAAAATAATTTTTTTACCAAATATCATTATCTACCAATATTTAAAACTTAATTAATTATATCAACAATACTTATAACTTTACTATTGAACCTTTTCCTAACCACTAATCCAACCTAACTATATGAATACAATATATAAAAACTTTTTGAAAAACATTTTATAATGTCAAAAAGTTAGAGAATGCTAAGTATCTTAGAAATTATATTAATCTAGCTATTAACAAATAATATGAACATCTAACTACCCAACTAACCAAAATGATCAATAGCATACTAAACTAATATACTAATACAATATATCTTTAAAATATCAAAGCCAACAATAACATAATTAATAACTTTATAGAAATTAAATAATATGTTAGTAATCACTACAATGAATGAACTACTTACTATCTATTTGATGAAGATATTTTTGATTACAATTTAAAAAATATTTACCAACCTAACCATAGTATTAACTTTAAGAAATCACTATACAACAACTATCCAATAACAAGACTTGTGACCTAACAGGAATCAGTTATGAAAATATTAAATATCTAGATTCCAATATGCTGTCTGTACTTACAACATTTTTTAACAGATGTTTAATTATACAAAACATTCTAAAACAATAAAAATGCAACAAAATATATTTTATTTTAAAAAAACCAAAGTTTAATAGAAATCTTAACAATATACAACCTATTAGTTTAATTGAATATACAAAAAAAACTATATACCGTAAATTCTCGGAATAGTGGGCATTTGCATGCTATTTTAACTACCTGTGCTCTATTTAGAGTACGCCCAAGGGCATTGTTTTGAATAAATAGGCTAATTTTTTGAATATAGAGTTTCAAAATAATGCACATGGGCGGTATTTTATATAATGAGATTTTTACAACAGTTGGATCATAAATCGTAATATGAATGTATTCGTACAGTATATACATACATATGTACGGCACCAAAAATAATTAAGTTTATTGCCGGCAATGCTGCACAATGGCATGCACCATCCTTACCATAGTTTTTTTTAAAAACCAAACTTTTCTTGCTTCTTATGAATCAGAAAACATCTGAACTGTAGAAAATTCTTATTTTTTTTCTACATATTTTTAAAAAACCCTTAAAGCACCATAAGGCCATGTCTGATTTCATGAACTTACATAACGTTGATATAAGCAAGGCTAATTCTTTCCTATTTATTAGTCTTTTGGGTGTTGTTACGACCAGGGGAAAGACTTTATATCAACCAACCAATTTAGCTTAGGGTCGTAAGCATTAAAAGAAATAAACCAAATATTTATTAATACATACAAGGCACCAAAAAGTACCAATAATCCAAGCGATCAAGTAAGTATCTTAATATATTCCAACAAGTGTACCCGGTACATTATAGTCCTCTACAATATCCTTTGTTCCAACTAAACCTAACTAAAAGACTAACCAACTAAAAATACCAAACTACCACTCTAACCAGTGTTCTACAACTCTATATTTATATCTACTATTAGACTCTAAATAAGCTACTGGTTGACTCACGATAATCCGAATTTCGATAATCCGAATTTCCGCAGTAAAACTTTGAGTAACCATGTATTAGAATTTATATTTCATGGACATCCGAATTTTGATCATCCAAAGTTTATACAAATTTGTATAAAACTTCGGATGATCAAAAATTCGGATATCCATGATATATAAATTCTAATATATGGACACCCGAACTTTTGATCATCCAAAGTTTATACAAATTCGTATAAAACTTCGGATTATCAAAAATTCGGATATCCATGATATATAAATTCTAATACATGGACATCCGAACTTTTGATCATCCAAAGTTTTATCCAATTCGTATAAAACTTCGGATGATCAAAAATTCGGATGTCCATGAAATATAAATTAAATGATACTGTAATCATTTTTTAATTATGGTATTGATTAATCAAAGAACGTTGAAGAAACAGGGAAATAGATCCATCACGTCTAATTAGGCCCTAATATAATAACTTATTTACAATATCAAGTAGCCTCTCAAATTCATTAAATTAATCAAGGAAATCTGCTGTTAAAATCAATGATTGTCAATTTCATCAATGGTAAATCTGGGAGCTTCGATTCAGATAGTACAACCAGCTTTTTACTGCCAGATGGTGAATTTGAATTGATAAGGTTAGAGTTTGCGATATAATATACTATAATATTTAAGATTGTACCTGTTATTATTGCACTACTGAAAATGTCATTCTTCCATTTCATGTTCATTCAGTGACAATGAAATTGGAAAATCTTGTTTTGAGTATTTGGGTTACAGTGAATCTGAATGTTCACCAAAATTATATGCGGATAATGTATACCAGGAACGTAGTATAAAGTACAAAGTGTTTGGTTTACTGGAGAGTTAAATGATGTACTGTATATTGCATAGATATCCGAAATTTTGATCAAAGTTTTATAAATTTGTATAAAATTTCACAAATTTTAAGCTTGAATTGGAGTTGAATAGGATGAACATAAAGCATTTATTTATTATCAAAAAGCTGCTAATATCGAAGATATGGTGGGAACATATAGTCTTGGAAATTGTTATCGATATAGAATCAGAGTTGAAATAAATTTGAAAAAAGCTTTTGAGTCAAAGGAATGAGCCTCGCTGGTTATTGTTATCGAAACGGAATCGGAACCTAAAGGAAGTTGAATATTGGTTTAAAATTTAAGCATATTTCTTAACCCTTATAAAAAAAATATTAAGTAATATTAATAATTTAAAAATAGGGAAAGAACCAAATTTTAAGGTAATAATCTTGTAGGTTATTCTTTTTATCTAAGCTTATATTTAATATTTTAACTTAAATTTTAAACAGAAATAAAGAAATTCTCTTATTCCGGTGTAGATGATAATGTTAAAAAAATATTTGATGATGAGAGGTATCAATTATTATGGATCCCATATAATAAATTCGAAAATATTGAAGAGCTTGGAAAAGGTGAAATTACGACCGTTTATCATGCTAATTGCAGAATTGATTATAAGGATTCTGCCAATCTAAATTATTCATTTGCATTTAAAACGTTTCATGATCAAAGTTCTTTTGATGAGGTAAATAAATTTATTGAGTTTATTTAATGTTTAAATTACGTTAATTACTCCATTTTATTTCGTTTTTATCTTTGAAATATTCTTAACCATGGTTAGGGTACCCAAATTCATACTTAATCATTACCCAAGTTGTTTCAAGAATTAAATGAAAGTATCTCAAGCAATTTCATAATTTAAATATTAAATTCTAGAATTTGAATTTCCTTTGAAAATCGCAAATGGTCAATTATTTCTGAAATATCTTTTAAACAGATATTTCAGAAATGATAGACAATTTATGATATTTAAAGTAAATTTCAATTCTATATATATTAAAACTATGAATATTCTATCAATGATGACACATCATAGCTTAGATGATGACCATACCTACAAAGTGGCGCGACTGAGCGTTTCGCACCATATTACTATTGGAACTTTCAAAAAGTTTCGTAAGAAGGATTTAAAATCTTATTAAAAGTAAAAATCGACTTGCTTTAATTCTAACATTGTATTCTTACGTGTTTTTAGTGCAAATAAACCAATAAATTACTGTAAAATGCTAATCAATGTATTCAGATATTAACAAAGGCTAACGCTAAGGATATACCCAATGCATATTTTTATTTATTCTTAATCAATTTTCAAAGTTTTATCCAGTCATTCTCAAAGTATAAAGGTACTATTAAAATTCAGATATAAATGGCAATTTCCCCTTATTTATATATAGTTACTACTTTATATTATATACTTTAAATAAAATTGCTAGTCAAACCCAAATAAATACATAATGCGATTCTAATAAATTCTATATAATTATATATTTGCATCTTTACTTATCGAATACAACCTATAAATTACAATGTCTATTATTTATAGTACTTGATAGCAGGTCAGATAATTTAAATTTTTGAGCCAAGATATGATATGTAATGATGAAATCATTTTGGGGCTACTGTAGGTCATTTTTAGTTCTAGTTACGTCAGATTAAAATCTGAATCTTACATCATGTTAAATAATATGATCGTAATGTTAAGCTTAATGTTAAATATGTTTATATTATTTATTTACAAATTAATGCATAACTTAAATGAAGTAATTAATTTACTAAAATTATATAAATGTCTTTTTTTCTTTTTTTTTTATAATTAATTTCATGATAAATTTATCTTCAATATGGACTGATGCACAATTGCATGTTTTGATTGATTATAGAAAAGACAATAACAATGAATATCATGAACTTGTTTGTAACCAGAAAGGTATGTTCTGGAAAGGAATAGCAAGCAAAATTAATATTGAATTTGGCACTAGTTATACAGGCCAACAGTGTAAAGAAAAGTTTAATGGACTATTAAGAGATTACAAGGTAATTAATTAATTTGGTATAAAAAAAATATATTTTTTTTAATAATTTTTTTTTATTATAGAAAATGAAATTGTATATTGAAGGAAATGCAAATAGCAAAAAAATAAGAAATGAAATAAAATATTATGAAGAATTTGCTACACAATTTTGGTTAAAACTTGGTAAATATTAATAATTATTTTATTGATGTTATTTTTAAAATAAATTATTTATTTATTTAAACTAAATAGATTTTAATTTTAGTAATCATGTATGATCTAATTAGAATATAAAATATTGCAAATTATGATAACCAAGACCCTTCACCACAATATGAAAAGTGAAAATAGTGAAGAAAGTAATGTTATAATCAAATAAAATGTGAATAATAGTGTTTTTTATAAATTTTGTATTAAATTTTTATAATAAATACATATTATAATTTGTATTATTGTCTATTGCTTAACTAATTTGTATAATAAAAAAATTTTTTAAATAAATATTATATAAATTATTAATATTAATATTATAATAATAACTTGAAAAAATTAGCAAAAAAAGCACTGATTGATGCTTTATACAAAAATACTATACTAACTTATTTAACTTTAAGTTGTAATAACTTGAAGAATTTGCAGAACTAAAATTTTATACAAAAATACTATCTTAACTAATCTATATTTAGAATATAGTAATTTTAGTAAAAATATTAACTAAATCTTATATAAAAATATAATACTAATTAATTTAATTTAAATTTAAATTAGATAGGAAAATTAACAAAAAAATACTAACTGAAGCTTTATATAAAAATGCTACCTTAACTTATTTAGATTTATATTATAAAAATTAACAAAAAATACTAATCAAAACTTTATACAAAAATACTACATTAATTAATTTAAGTTTATATGAAAATAAATTAAGAGAATTAGCAAAAAAAGTATTAGCTAAAGTTTTATACAAATATATAATAATAATTAATTAAAATTTAAACTTAAATTAGATAGAAAAATTAGTAAAAAAAGTATTGGCTAAAGCTTTATACAAAAATACTATGTTAACTAATTTAAATTTAGAAAAAAATTAATTAAAAAATCAGCAGAAAAAGTACTAGCTAAAGCTTTATATAAAAATATTACATTAGTTAATTTAAATTTAATATTAATAAACTAGATTAATTAGCAAAAAAGCTTTTTTTAAAGTTTTATGCAAAAATACTATCTTAATATTATATATATAAAAATAAATATTTTTATAATTATATAAAACTACTATTGAATATTAAAGCTAAGAAAAATTTACAAATAAGTATTTAAAAAATAAATAATTATAAATAAGAGTTAAAATAAAAATAGAAACCTAATATTTTAAAATTATTACAAATAAGAGCCCAAAATGATTATATACTTAAAAACTTATAATTTAATTTTGTTTTAATAATTTGTATATAAAAGTAATTATTAATTATTAATGCATAAAAAATGAAATAATAATTAATTAATAATTTGAATATAAGTTTTAATATATAATAAAAGATATATTTAATCCATCAACCTATTATTTATATTGTAAATTTATTTTATTGAAATTCTTATATATATTTCTTAAAACCTGTTCATAAATATTAAATACAAAGTTACAAGTTGGTGTAACTTATACAACCTAGAAAATATTTATTTGGCCTTAAATAGTTATTTGTTAAATGCTAAATTAAAAATAAATAAACTAAGTAACTGTTATTCTGTTAAAATTTTAAGTTAAGAATAAACAAACCAAGTAAACTATTAACTATTTGTTTTATAAATAAAACCAGTTTATACCTTTTTATTATTTTAGCTAATAAGTATAAAGCTTACTATATTTATAAAAAAAGACCAATTTTTATAATTTACCTTTATAGATAAATTCAAAGTACAAGATATAATAATACTTTTACTCTGTTTTGATTTTAAAAATTCTAAAAATTAAATTTTATATATTATATAAATTGGTTTTAAAAGTTTGCAATAATAAATAAATAAGATTATAAAGAAAGTAACTATAGATACTATTATGATTATTATCTGTAATTATAAACAAATAAAATTATAAAAAAAGTAACTATAGATACTATTATAATTACTATCAATAATTATTTTTATTTGGGCTCTTATTTGTAATTATTTTTATTTTTAGATTATTATTTATAAATTTTTTAAAACTAATACATTTTAATACATTTAATTACTTTATTTAACTACATTAGCATTAAATTTTTATATAAATTTTTTTAATTTTTTAGAACATTCTTAAGCTTCAACTACAATATAATTAGCTCATAATTATAATATTGTTTTTTTTTTTTTTTTTTTTTTTTTTTTAAAAGTGAGGTCTTGCCTCAGTTTTCTTTATTGAAATTTATATATAGGTACATTATATAGTATAACATTGTATATAT
>CAJVQA010005778.1:0-15687 GCA_910591915.1 Cetraspora pellucida
GTTAAGTGTAAACCAACAACCTAAGAACTTAAATGGTTGGCTAGCAGGTATGGATTTTAAGGTATAGTCAAAAAATTGAATATTAGATGTAGATGAGTTAGAGATGAAGACAGATTTAATAGCATTAATTTGAATGTTGGTCATTAAGTAGAAAGATGAAGCAGTTTGGGTGATTTGCTCTAACTCATGTTTTGTTTTTGCTATCCAGAGTGTGTCATTCATGTAGGCTAATACTGATATAGATGCTTGAAGGCTTTGGAATCTAGGTGGTTGAAGGTAAGTTTTTCAAGATATAGATAGTGAGTAACTATTATATTGTGATGCAATTTTATGAATGAGTGGGTCATAATAAATGTGCCAGAATAGTGGAGTTATTGTTTCTTCCTGATCTATTCTGTTTTTAACTGTATATGGGTTGGTTAGGCCAAAGTTGGTGATTACTCTATTTTGATGGTCTGTTAATAAATTAGTAAGTATGTTAACTAGCTTAGAAGTAAACTTTATACTTATTGTTAATCTAATTTATAAAAAAATTATAAAAATAGTTGCATATATAATTAATATTATTACTATTCAGGGTAGTATATTATAAAAATTACATATACAACACAATAATTTCATTTTTAACAATATAAATTTACAAAAACTAATATATATAACATATAGACCTCTAGGGTCGATAGCATAGCGGTTATGCTCTGAGGTCACAAATCGCAAGGTTGCCAGTTCAAATCTTAGTGACAGCAATTGTAGAGATGCATTTCTAAAAATAAGGAACTGCAACACTGCGGAACCAGGGACCTGGGACGTCATAAGACGGACTTATTTCTAGAAAAGGCAAGTGACCTGCGATTGAGAAGCCACTCGGTGATGAACACGAATTAGAACCCAATTTGGAATAACCAAAGTCATGAGACGTAATGTGAGGCCGAAAGTCTGACAATGAGAGATACTACATGAACTCATGGCGACAGTCGGTTCTGAATAGAGCCTGACGAAACCTTCCGATACCAGCAGGGATCAGTATGACAGTCATCCTTGGAAAGTTTAAAAGTACAGACCGGGGGAGGTCGAGGTTTAGTTCTGAGAGTATATTGAGGACATTAGTTCGAAAAAATGCGAAGGAATGTGAAGGATCTCAGCAGGACTAGTCAAAGAATAAAAAAAATATATATATATATATATAACATATAAGATATATGTCTATTAGTCTTATTATAATAATTAAACTATTTATATAATTACAAACAGAGACAACAAAAAATTACTACTAAACTTTTATATAAACTGTCTTAAAAAGTTTCTAAGCAAATATGAAAATTATATTATATAAACTAATATAATATAAAAAAAAAAATAGTATTTTACTAAATATTATAATTAGACAACAAAGATTTATATAAACTAATCATTATAATAATACTATATTAATAGATATCAACTACATAATATAACTTGTAATTTATATAAATTATCAAACTTAAAACATATTAACCCAAATACCTGCTTACTACTTGAATGTATATTACAAAATTAATATGTAACTTGGTCATTAAATACTATATAGTTACTTTACAAATAATATTTATATTATCAAATCTAAAAAGTTTTATTCTGATATGTTAAGTTATAGACAAATTAGGAAGATAATAACTAAATAGTCAATATTTTCTATAGTCTAAACTCTACTCTTGTAAAAATTTATAATTAGAATAAATTTTGTAACTTATATTTAGAGAAGCCCTTGGAAGCATTTTCAACAAATTATTACATTTTTCAAATTACTGTAATCAACAAATTTTATGGAAATCAAAAATCTAAAATAAATGTAAATCTGTGATTGGTTTGAAAAAAGTTTTAGCCAATCACATATTTGCATTATTTTAGATTTCCGATTCCCAGTGTGATACGTGGAATTTGCTGATCACAGTAATTTGAAAAGCGCAATAATAAAGATATAAGCAAAATCTTACCTTTGCTTCAGAAAAAATTATATTTGAATAAATCCAATCAATTTTAATCAATAATGATAAAAATTGGTTAAAATTCTTAGATTTTAATTGATTATAATCTAATTTTAAAGCTTTCTAATGTCACATATTGGTATATATACGCATAAATTGTATTCTTGATATCTATATATAAATAATAAACTAATTGCATCAAAAAAGTAACCTAACCTTAATCTTGCTTTAAGAACTCCCTTTTATAGAAATGATCTATATTGCGAATAACTTGAAACCTCTAAAACTCAGACTACAGTATCTAAAACGTTAATTCCCAGTCTCTAAAACGCAAATGATGTCACTTTTGACTCAAACATCACACCGTAAATTTTAGCTTCGGCCATGCAACATATTTTTTTTGTAGTAATGTCACTCGCTCTTACGGTGCATATACTTATAGCAAGTTACTTGACTTTTTTTTTAAACAAATAATTTTTTTCAAGCAATAAAAACTGATTTAAACCATTTGCCTACCTATTTAAAACCGATTTGAAAAAAATTGCTAAGTACATACGTACTTCAATATCATTACGGTAGTGGTTAATTCTTACTAGTCGGATTTGAGATTTGCCGACGCACGATAATTCATTCTACATTTTGTAAATTTGCCACCCCATTTCTATTATTGGCATCCAAGATTGTCAAATACTGATAATGATTAGTTAAGAGCGGATGTTAAGTGATCCACTAAAATCGGGCTCAGACCAGACTTTTTAAGGACCGCTCATGAAATTAATCGAGTGTCGAATGCTTCAATTGGTGGATTTAATACATAATTTATTGCACATCTGAAATCTGTGACAAGTTATGTCGATCCCATAGGAAACTTTCGTATGTTTGGCTGTTTAAATCAATTTAATTTGGCATTATTTATACAGTTTAAAGTACTGATTTAAAAAAATAAAACTACGAAGAATAAACAATAAATAAAGTTTTATTAGGGTTGTAGGGCTCCACTATTAAAAATAATCAAAATCCCTTTTTTGTTTCAGAGAAGTTAGCATGGTAATAACCTATATTTAAATGCACTCATATAACTAAAATTTCGTACTAAGAAATTTATTTAGAAACCAATCCGTGGTTATTATAGCAAAATCTTGAATTATTCTGTTTTCTCAATGTTTTTTTTTCGAATTTTTTAAGTTACATATGGTCTTGTGATTTTATTAGCAATGATCAACATAACCTGTCACAGATTTCAAACGTGCAAATTGATTCACAAGGGTTGAACCGGTTTCAGATGAAGTTCTGAACTAGTTCCTAACAACTACCCCAGTGGCACCGACAGATTTTCACTGATCGACAGCGATTGACAATTAGATTACAAGATCAGGTGTACCGTGAAATCAAAACAAAAACTACTATTTTCTAAAAAAACCGCCGTAACTCAAAATTTCGTCTATGTAACCATCTTCTGCGCTTTAGCAAAAAAAAATTCATTGCAAAATTTTAGTATAAGACAAGTATGGTTATAACTATAAACCTGACCTAATGTACCGTTTTATGACTTTAAAAAAATGTCGATCAGTGAAAGTCTGGGTAAGTTAGTTTCAAACTAGGACCGGCTGATCCCATTAACGTTAAGCTCCTTTAGTTTCAGATTTATACTAAACTTTTATGGACTAATCTTTATCTTATGCACATCCATTTTTCCTTAATTATTATGCATGCATTCACATGCTTTCTTATTGTACTGATCGCTGAAAAAGATGATCGTATGCATAATGGTCGTTTGACCAGAATTAACAGATCAACCTAAACTATAACCAAATCCTGGCCACACTCTAACCATAATACAGGCCAAAAAGACATCTGACACAAATGTTAATTTGAATATAACGTACATCATTTTACAATTGGCAAACTATTTGTTCTTTTATAATACATGTTTTAGTGATCTAAAGATAATATTGAAGCATTTTAATGAGCTTAAGGTTTTTTATTTTGTAAATATATAAAAAATTCAGTAGACTTTATAGTTTTATAATAAATGTAAAATACAATTCTGGTAAAAAACTTTAACAAGCTTGAGTTGCAATTAACAATAATTATCTGCGAAATTAGAGGCTGATAACAGGAGGAACCGTCGATGTTACATGACTGATTCTTCACCCGATGTGCAACATATAAAAAAATCATTTTATAATACCAGATCATTCCGCTAGTACATGTTATGATTATAATCCCACACCATTTTTATTATAATAAAATGGTGTGGGATTATAATCATAACATGTACTAGCGGAATGATCTGGTATTGTAAAATGATTTTTTTATATGTTGCACACCGGGTGAAGAATCAGTTGTGTAACATCGACGGTTCATCCTGTTGAGGCTGATTGATACTAACAAAATCCGGGATTGACGCAGAACATATGAATCTGTATTTTCCGATATGTTCGATCTGGATATCATTCTGACAAAAAATTTTTTACTGGGAGAATAATCATAAGAATGCTGCAATGGCATGCCATGGTAGCGTGTTGGCATGTAAAAATATTTAAAATTTATTAAGGCATGTAAAAACATTTAAAATCTATTAAGGCATGTTTTATTAGTAAAATCGCAAAAAAAATTATTATTGCATACCAGGGTGACATGCCGATTATTTTATGCGTGCCAGTTTTCTAATAACTAATAGACTAGCCAAGGAGGTATAAAACTCATAATATTGGTTTTCAATAGTAACGATAGTTGGTAAATTTCTTCCAAACCTCACTATTGGTAATGAAACGTGACCTAATATTGTAATATTTAGTATAAAATGTGATAAATTGTAAGGTAGAAAACTGATTTCAGTTCTATAATCTGAAATTGATACACAAACGATACGCAAAAGCTAGGTACTAAAAAAATAAAACAAAAACAAAAAACAAAAATTATGCCACACAAAGTTGATTTTTCGTTTTGCATTATCTAATGGTCGGATTAATGGTTATTATTAATTTTAGTTAATATAGTCATTATATCGTTAAATTAAAAAAAATCTTCGGTTAAAATTATTAGATATAAAATATATACCCAAATAATCACAGCACCCCCTACCCTACTAATAATAGCAACAAAATCTTAAATTATTTCGTCATTCTGGGACGAAAAATGTAGAAGGTACTGTGCTTACTTTTTATATAACACAATATATAAACAAACAAACATACAGTCTTGCACAAAGGTTTTGTATAAACAAAAATACATACCAACATAAATCAAGGGATATTGTCAATGAGGGCATTTTATGTTGTTGAGCGACCATCCGTATAATGTCAAAAAATAGAGAAATAAAATTAGTGATCCTTTAAAAGGTATTTATTTTGTTAAATAAACATTATACTTCTCTAAATAATTATTAAAAAATAAAAGGATAAATTAGGTTTGTGCAAAACGAAAAATCTTTGGTTACATTATGTGACTAAACCATAAAATTCGTGCTCCATAAATAAGAATATATGACTAACTTAAATTTTTTTTGTTTGTGTTTGGTTTTTTTTAGAAAATTTTATCTTGTTATCCTTATGTATTCAAATGTTGACTATAGATAAAATAGATAAAGATGCTGCAAAAAATTCTGCAGAAGGTAGGCTTTTTTTGCAAAAAGATGTATTTTATCGACTTGATTAAAATTGATATTCGTGACGGAGATAGTTGGTAATAGCATTCTGAATGAAGCTATAGCACAATCGGGATGGTATACGACTTGAAATGACTCTAATAACTCAAATTACAAATGACCGATCTTTGTCATCTCAGCCAAAATGACATCTAACTCAAGTTAAAAAATGATCTAATACCCTGTGGCCAATCAAAATTGTTTATCAGACAAAAATTACATATGAGAGGAGGTCAATAGAACCCAAATTTTTTCTAAATAAAATGGTTTAAATTTCAATTAAAATGCCACAACAATTATTAAACCAAATTTGATAAAATTTTTTTATTTTAATTCTTTATAATTATAGAATTAAAATAAAAAAGTTTTTATCTTAGAACAAAAAAAGTTTTTATCTTAATTCTTTATAATTATAGAATTACAATAAAAAAGGTTTATATCAAGTTTGGTTTAATAATTGTTGGGATATTTTAATTAGAAATTTAAAAACATTTTATATAGAAAACATTCGCCTATTTCATATTACTTTTCCTTATACAATTTATAAATATCACTATTATAATAGATAGGTGTTAATTTATGCACCATTCAATTGCATTGATTCCATTGCAACCTGGTTTTTAGAGGTTGTCGGTTTTGAAAAAATAGAGGTTAAAAATTAACAATTAAAGGATAAAACAATTTTGGTTATAATTAGTTCATAAGATATATTTTTGGAGAGATTGAACGTTTTACTTGGAGCATCAAATATTAAATATTACTATAGTGGTTTACTAAAGCCTTCATGTTATCATATAAATACGAAATGATACACAAGTTGTAATTTCGAATTACGGCCTAAATTAATCTTAATGCTTGCTGTAATCTGAATAACATCCTTGAGCGTTGTTTCGCGTTTATATGGTATAGAATAAATTTGGTGGATCAACTTTCTATCAGTTTTGATAAGAGTTTTATATTTATTTTAAAAACTTATGGGTTCATAAACCATATAAACCACTAGGTCCAAAAATTAAAACTGAAGTTTTGTAAAAAGCATCACGATGAGCGTAATCTAGAAAAAACTACAGATAAACAAGTTCATGAATTAAGGTATTACGAATGGATGAAAACGAAATTAGAAAAAGGTGATATACAACAATTTGATTATTCTGAATTTGGTGATATCAATCAAATTGGCAAAGGTAATTATCAGTTGTTTTTTTAAAAAAAAATACTGGTATATGCAACCACTGATAATTTTTGTTGAAACATATGCAATTAAAGGTAGCCACAGTATTGTTTTTTCTGCAGAATGCCGTGGAATAAAAATTGCGCTTAAAAAATTTACAAGACATGAAAATAAAATATTAGTCAACGAGGTGATATGAATAATTTTTAATTTTTAATATCTTATTCCACTAATTATTCACAGCTTACAAATTATGCATGTTAAATATAGCTAAAACAACATATTACAGTTAATTGCCATGAAAACATCATCAAACTTTTAGGAATCACAACAGGTAAGAGATGTTAAGGCAACAAAATAATTCATTGGTCACAATTTATCGCAATTTCATCCTTTTTGATTCACAGGGTTCATCGTTTTTAATTCTTTAAAAAAGGCTTCACTTTATTATAGGGTTAGAAGGGTTAAGTCATATGATGGTAAGTATAAAAAAAAATGAGCCTTTTTATTGATCAAAAAGATGGACCCCGTGAATCAAACAGGATGCGTTTGCCAATTTACCATTAAGCGTTCCAAATTTGTAGAATATATTAATATGCATATTACCTATAATATTATAAAAAGATTTTGCGTAGTTATAATATCCATACTGCATCATGTCTAAATTTAAATTATGAACAATTGTTAGAATCAGAGATTTCAGGAAACGATTACATGCTGGTATTACAGTTTGCAAACGGCGGCAATTTGAGGGATCACTTGCGAAGCAAAGTGCATAATGGCATTTTTAAAATTTCATGGATAGAAGTTATTGAGATCGCAGAGCAAATCGTCTTCGGAATACAACATTTGCATGACAATAAAATTGTTCACAGAAATCTAGTAAGCATTATCTCATCTAATGATTGCCCATCACGAAAAAGTCCAATTAGATTTACTCATAAAAAAGTGGCAAAATTTTCGGATGAGCAATCTTCATGTAGTCATAAATAATTTGAAAACCTCTATAATTTCTCCGATTAACCTTAAAATAATTATTAATTAAAAATTTTCAGCATCCTAAAAATATCCTGATAAACAACAATAAAATTTTAATTTCTGGGTTCGGATCAACATGGAAATTTGATGATAGTTTAATGTCACTATTTGAACAAAGAATGACTTATGAATATTCTGATCCTCAAATTTTTATCAAAGCTCAATTTATCCCAAGCACTAAATCAGATATATATAGTTTAGGAGTAATATTATGGGAACTTACAAGTGGATTTCGTCCTTTCTCGAAAGTCTCTAATAAGCTTGCCTTAGCCCACCTTATTTCAAACGGTAAACGAGAAACAACGGTTCCTGGCACGCCTTCAAGTTATGCAAAACTTTATAGAAAATGCTGGAACATTAATCCAAAGAAACGCCCGGAGCTAAAAGAAATTTTACTTAAGATTCAACAGTCTAAAGAAATGACTGAAACAATTAAAAATCATATATCCTAAAATTATTATTGTATTATCAAAAGGCAAAATCTGAATTCGAAAATATTTAAGAATCATATATAAGATTAAGTTATAAGATTACTTTATGCAATATCGAATAAACTTATTTTTTAAAATCTGAATCATACTAGTAATTTTTAACTTCGTTTCACCAAATTAGGTCTATAAAGCTAACGATTATTGAAATAATGCAATATAATATTAGTTTCGGTCTATACTGTTAATAAATTAAAATGCCTGTTGATAGTCATGTATGCGCTCTTTCTTTACTTAGACAACATCAAAAAATAGATCACGAACTTCTATATTGCATATTGTCCCGCAGTATGAAAAAAAGAATGTTCAAACATGTTCCAAATGGTAAACAGAAACATGAAAAATAAGTTAGTATACAACGTCAAAGAAATACTACTATTTTAATGTCTCATTTGCTGTCACTACTACTGCGGGAGGAAAATTTTGGGCTTTAATAGAATAAGCGACTGTTCAAATTCGTAGATGATTCCGATAGTTACACGATTGATATATGATTTTTTTTATACATTCTACAATACTTCTTTTAGAAGCTCGGGTACATAAAAGCGATTTTTTACCATCCTTAATTTTGGGAAGGTAAGCAACAATGGAACACCGCCAATTCTAAACATAGATCATTTATGAATTTTTTATGGGAACGTCTATTTCCACATCAAAATTTACTATTTTCACATGCTATGACAATATGTTCGTCGTGTTTATGTAGCTGAAAGTCATGCGAAAAACATGGTGGAATTAGTAAATTTCCATGGTCGAAATAAGGTGTTCTCTTTTTACCTATAATCTGATTTTAGAATTGCTAGTGTCCGTAGCAACACTCAAATTCATGAAGTTGTCTGATCGGCTAATGCAAATCAATTGCCCACCCAAACGATAACATATTTATATGTTATTGTTATGCAATACTTTTAAAGACAATGTTTTACTAACATAAATCGTCGCAGAAACTATCTTCAAATTTATTCGATTGTTAGCACAAGCAATATCACGAAAACAATAAAACTTGGCAACATTTTATTTTATTTTGTATTCTATAGGCATGTAGAATTAAAATAAACCAATTTTGGTTTGATTTGGATATATGATTGTCGTAATATAACCAGTGCTATTTTATCTACTAGTAAAATCGAAGGACTCTGACTGTAACCTTAAAATTAATAGATTTTGTTTGAAGACAAAATCAACCAATTATGAAAAAATTATCTTATGTCCTATCCTATGTTTATTGCTTTTAATAGGACAATTCGGACACTGGGCACTGGACAGATTTCAATTGTCCGAATTCCATTTATGCAAACCCTGCACAAACAATAATAGTTATGTTATAAAAAACATAAGACACCAAATTTTAGTGTATCATAGTCAACACATCGTGTTATAGTATTGAATATCACAGCTCGATATATAGACTGAATCATAGTTCTCCAGAGGATGGGATCAAAAGCAAGCACCAAAAGTGCGTTTAACAAGCATAGTTCTCCAAGGTATGGGGTCAAAGCAAGCAACAAAAAGTGCGTTTATATTGCGAAGAGATGTTATTTACAATGAATTCTATGGGTGCATTTCTTGACTCATGAATTTCAAGTAAAATTTCTTCTAGCTCGGGACGATTTGTTGGTTCAGTAGCCCAACATTTCTCATAAAGTTTGACGTAATTAGGAGGAGTTCCATGAACAGATTTCTCTCGGTGACCCTCTGCAATACGAACGACTAAAGCCAATCGGTTAAGAACATGTGCAAATGGGTGAGTTCCGCTTGTAAGCTCCCAAAATATTACACCCAAGCTGTAAATATCTGATTTGGTGCTTGGCTTAACTTCTTCCATTTGAATAAGTAACTGAGGCTCTAAATATTCGAGTATTCCTCCTCCTCCACTTTGAGAAATAACGCTATCGTCTAGTTTTCTTGCTATACCAAAGTCTGCGATCAATACTTTTTCGTTATCTATTAAAACGTTTTTTGGATGCTGAAATTTATAATTTAATGGCCTAGTTATATGATTAATCCAAAAACAAAAAATATATTTAAAAATTAATACTTACTAGATCTCCGTGGATAATTTTATTAGCATGTAAATGTTGCAGTCCGAGAATAATTTGTTCAGAAATTTGAATAATTTCCTTCCATGAAATCTTAAAAATATTTTCTTTTGTTTTACTACATAAATAATTTCGCAAGTTGCCTTTATTTGCAAATTGCAGTACAATTATTAAATCACTTGATTTTGCTCCGGTGGTAATACCCAAGAACTTAATAATATTCGGATGATTATTAGCTGTAAGTAATTGCTTAAGCTGTATGTTGCATAAAATTTGTTAACTAGAATAAATCGAAATTGGATGTAATAAATATTGAATAGTGAAGTATTACCTCATTAACAAATCTTTTTTTATTAATACTATCGATAAATTCTTTCAATGCGACTTTCATTTCATTGCGTTCAGCAGAATAGACAATTCCATGTCCCCCTTAAATTATATGCAAATTTAACAATAAAATTCTTTTAAAAAATTCATCCTAGTTCCTATATTATACCTTTTCCAATTTTTTTAACATCTTTAAATTCTGAATATTCAAAATATTTTATTGTACCGTCTTTCAATTTAGTTTCTAGCCACTTCGAATACATGTTATTAAAGAATAACACATAAATTAGTAATTTAATTATTTTTTATTTAGCTTTTTTTAATACGAATAATTAACTCATTTTTTCTAAGGGTAAAAAATGTTCAATGCAACCATTGATTAAAAAAGACTATATATGCAGGTATGACGTATGTACGTACGTACGTGTAGAAACTTTGTCCATTTTTGGACATATAGAGAACCATATAAATGAATCTGGCAAAAACAAATTACGTATACTGCCAATCATAAATAATGCAACAAAAAAAATTTTAGTTAGATCTTATTATCTCACGCAAGTCCGTTAAATTTTTATTTTATTTTATTCGCAAATAGTAATATTATCATTAATAAAAAGTTTTAAAAATTTAGTGATCAAAATTTTTCTGGTCACAAGCTTTATTTCAATTTACGTGTTGCATTATTTTTGCTTGTTTTAATAGTAACATGATTGTAAAATAAAAAAAATTTTTACATCAAAAAAATAAATTTTTTATCTAAAAATTCTCAGCTATTACCATCTAGTGTAGTCACTTTGGATTCTAATTACATCACAGATTCATTCTGACATTGAATAAATTAACCTCATGCAGGTTTCAATGTTAATTGTCTGTCAAATGATTTAATTTTTTCTTGGAGATCTTTTCACTTAAAATTTGATTGAGAAGGTTCTTAAGTTGATGTTCAACTTTGTTTCATAGATGTTTAATTGAGTTAAGATTAGATGATAGGAGATCAGTTAAAAAAAGTTTACTTTATTTTTTTTAAGTTAATGTTATGATAAGGTTGTCAAATAAAAAAATATTTTATTTTGTTAAAAAATAATTTCATCAATTTTAAATTCATAATTTTTAATTATTTATAGGGATGGAATCAGTTTAATCCAGCTGGTTTAGTTCAAAAAAAACCAAGCTAGTCAACTCAAGTCAGCTAGATTAAGCTGACTCAAGCCAACCAGTTCAAGTGAGCTAATTTAAACCAAACTGCCAATAAGTGAAATTAACATTATCCTATATGGGGTCCCAAGAACAGGTAAATTTAACATTTCTATTAACAAGATATTTACAGATTAATAATAAATATCTCTGTATATGCAGATAAAACACTTTTGGTTAAAATTATGATAAATCAAGCATCTGCAATTTTTTTACATATTATGGATTCAAAATTAATCCAAAAATATCTTGAAGATGGTCTAAAACTTGTATATAAATTATTTTATGTTGCCAAAGAACATGCACCTTTTATTGTATTTATTAATAAAATTGATGTTATTGAAACTAAATAATATATAGACATGAATCTTATTCTGATTGAATTTATAATTTTAATTCTCATTATTTTATTAATTTATTATTATTATTATTTTATTATTTTAAATTGATTTCATTTAATTATAGATATAATTCCAATTCAGATGATGAAAAAGAAATTCAAAGAATTATATTAGAATTTTTGAATCAGTTGGGTAGGTTTGATTTTAGAGGAGATGTCAAGAGTAAAAACCTGAAAACTGATTATAGTAAATTATTAAATCAGTTTCTAGGTTTTTACTCTCATGTACTTATATAAACCAAATAAGTTATGTCTGTTGTGGTATACTTTAAGATGATACTAATCTAAAGGTTAGTGTTAAGAAATTTGAGAAAGCACCTATATAATCATATACAGATATTGGTGGTTTAGAACAACAAATTTAAGAAATCAAAAAATCTGCAAAATTACTTCTAACACATCCAGAACATTATGAAGAAATAGAGATTAAACCTCTGAAAAACATAAATTTTACTGCATATAGCATATTGGATTTTTATTGTGATTGGTTAAGTTTTGTATATTGTCCTATAATATAGTAAAAATTTTATTGATAAATCCAGTCTATCATCCAATTACAGAAAAATTCTGCTATGTCATATGATACAGCTTAAGCTGGCTTAGCTAGTTTGTCAATTTGGCTAAAAAGCTATAGCTAAGTTGATTTACTTTAAGCTGATTTCATTCCTAATTATTTATATTAAATTTTTATAAAATATTTAATAATCTAACTTATCATCTCTAATACTATTAATCTTACAATAGTTGTTAACATTATAAGAAATAAAAAAATCTCAATTCATAATTGATTCATTTTTAAATTTTATAAAGAACTTAACATGTAACTAGTTTAATGATTTTCTATCCCTTAAACTGTAGGCTTTTTCAGACAAATTTGCCTGTTTTTATATATTTTTTTAGCTTTGATCTACTTTTTTGAAATATTAAAATATTTAAATAAAATTTGGTATAATAATATTTGAAAATAAGTATTACTTTTTTGCAGTATTTATTTTTAAATTATAAGAAAAAAAATTAGATTACTTATAGATCAAAAATATACAATTTTAAAAAAAATTTTTTTAAAAAATGTTTTTAGTTTATCTATGATAAACTTTTTAAATATTGATTTTAAATCTATAGTTATTAATACAACTTTTTAGTCTATATTAATAATTACAATTTTAATTATTACAAGTTTAGTAATTTATATATAAAAATTAATACTTATCTTAAGAATAAAAAGTTTTTTAGCTTTAGAAATATATAAAATTTTAGAAAATCTAAAAAATATTTTAGTAGTTAACTCTAATGTTATACAATCTTTAAACTTTAATTAATTAAAAGTTTTTTAATAAAGTTAAAAAAGTTTTTAACAAAGTTTATAAATTAGATTTTTAAAAATATTTTTTCTTAAAAAGCATATTTGCTAAAATTAATTGTTAAATTTTATTATAAAAATTAATTTTAAAAAAATTAATGCAAACAAATTTGTCTGCTCTACAGATTAAAAGATAATTTATTAAATATAATATTAATTTTAAAAGTTATTAGCAAATTCTTTTACTACAATCTTTTTCTAATATCTTTGATAATCAGTAATTATCAATTAATCAATTTGACAAAAAAATTTAAATAAAAAATAAAAAATAAACAAATTTATAATATATAAAAGACTAGGATTATTACAGTCAAGTCTAATATACAAAAAAAACTACAATATCTTTTGTAACTGTATAAGCTAAGCTTAAAATAATAAGTAACCTTGCAGAAACCTACAATTCATCTTTGAATTCTAACTTCTTTTCTAACTTTAAGAATTCTTTTATTACAATATCTTTTTAACTTACTATAATTTTCTGATTCTATTATTTAATTAAATACTTTAACTTTTTTTCAATTTCTAAAAAATAATCTGTATAATAAATCTTTTAAAATCTCTATCAATACTATACTTACTGAAATGCATGTTTATACAAACTTAAATAACAGTATAATACCAAATTATGTATTTTTTTCTAAATTACTTTATTATTAATACTATAACTTATTTATTAAATCATATTAACAATATTCAGTTTCTAATTTATTACCAAATTTTGATTACTTTAATACTAACAACCTCAATATCACAAATTCTATTTATTCTATATCATATTTATTTGACTTTATTTTAACTAATAATATCTTTTTTCTTTAAATATCTCTTTCATTTATAATTTTAATTCTTATAAAAATTAGTTTTCTAAATATTAATAGTTTACTTTAATATTCAAAAAAGATCTTATTCATTGATATTATTAATTAATATAACTTTGATATCTTTGAAATATTAGAAATACATCTTACTTCTAAAAAAAAAAATTTATTAACCAAAAGATTCAAAATCATAACAGCTTTTAAAGCTCTTATAAAAATTTTTACCAAGCAGATATTAAAATTTTTATATATAAAAAAATCTTCAAATATATTGCTAAAACTCACAATTATAATAGTCATATAATTGGCATAGATTTATATTTTAAACACAACTCTATCTGTATTTTTCAAATATAGCTTCCAACCTTAGAGAAAAAACAACTATATGCTAAAATTTAAAAACAAATTATTCTATTATTTAATAATTCTAACTATTAACTTATAATACTTGGTGATTTTAACATTGTTTCAAACCCTTGCCAAAATAGAAACCTTCTAAAAAAACATCTTTATTCCAGAATCTCAAATTCTCAAATACTTAATTAGTTATCAACTTTTCTTTCTTATAATATTAAACTTTACATTTTCTCACTCAAACTCTAATAGCAAAATTAACCAAATATAGACAAACTTAAATATATCTCTAATTAAATATACTAATATTCTTAAGGATATTTTATCTGAATCAGATCATAAAATTATTACTCTTGAAATTTTTATAACTATTAACAAACCAAAACCCTCTAAGCAACATATAAAGAAAATTTTCTTTTGAAACTCCTGCTCTAAGGAAAATATTGAAAATTACTCAAATTAAATATTACAAAACCAAATCTCAAATATTTTAAGTCAAAATAAACTCAATATGATTTGAAATAAAATACTTAAAGTACTTAATAAAGCTGCTTTAAAAAATATTATTTATAAAAACATTAAAACAATTTAGAAAATTAAAGATAGTAAATTTTTTAAATAACATATACTTTTTTATAGATATAAACAAATACAATATTTAAAAAACTATCTATAATTATTTATTCTTCATAATCTTCTTAATAAATACAAAACCAAATATTCTAAAAACCTTATTGATAAATTGCAAACTTCTAACAACTTATATCTTTCAATTAAATAAGAATTTAATTAAATTAAATTATTACTTAATTAGTCCTAGCTATAGGTCCATGTAATAATTTATGTAACTCATTTTCATTAATGTAATACCAAATTGTTCAATAA
>CAJVQA010005779.1:0-15685 GCA_910591915.1 Cetraspora pellucida
AACCGTGGAGCTCTATCCGTGTAAACGTCGTATGGTTATGGATATGGAAGTAATCAAAAAGCATGCTGATGTTCAAATACGTAATGATGTTATGATTATCAGATTGATATTTGAAAAATTTTACTGCCACAACGAATTGATTATCTTGAATTTATCTTAGGTACCAGCTTTATTCACCGAGAATTTGATTATCAAGATATTCGAAAGGATTTTGTTTATAATATTTTGACATTTGATTTATTGGAGAAACCATTTATTGTCATCTTGTTACCCACTGCAATAGTGCGATTAGTGATTGAAATCGTCCAGAAGAATGTCACTCGGGTCACACGGTGGTTGAACCATGGATCAACCGGTCATCATCTTCATCTGGGTGCTCAACTGGTGGGTAACCACGATTGATCAGTGGGTAACCGACAATTACAAACGATCAAGCTAATGAATTAAAAAAATACTAGTGAAGGTAATATTTATTTATTTTATTATTATACAAGCTATTTATACAGTCGAGTTTGGATATAATGAATCTCTATGTATGAGCTCTGGATAGAACTAACTCAGAATTTTAAAATTTCATAATAGTTCGATATGGAAGTGCCATGAGTCCTTAAAAAAACATAGTAATTTCCTATAATGAACAGTTCGTCATAGAAAGAGTTAAAAATTTTTTTACATGTAAAAATTATTTTATTTTATGTAATTATTTCATCACGAATTTTTCATACAAAGTAAATAAATAATAACTACATAAATTTACAGTACATAAAATTATACGAATTTACATTCATTCTACGGACCTTCGGTAATATTATACGTATACAACTTAATTATATTTATATAGCTATAAAAATTTATCTTAGATTTGTGCTATCTGATGCCAGTCTGCATTCTTTTGTCTAACTAGTTGCAAAATGCTCTATAATTTGCCAGTCATACTAGTATAATTATAATTACAGATATCTTAACCCAATTATTGAAAACAGTTGTTATAATATAAGTAAAAATCTAAATTTTATTGTTAGTAGGTTTTTGAACTTATAATCTGTTACTTGAAGGTTAATAACTTATCTACTTTATTAAGTTATTACATCTCTTAATAACAAATATTTAAATTATTATTTATATATAAGTATTTAAATTAATTTTTTTAATAATAATTATTTTAATAATTAGTTTACTAAAATTAGTTTTCTATAATTAGTAAAATTAATTTTTATATATAGTGAAATTATTATTAAATTTTTAAGTAAAATACATAAATATAATTATTTGTAAAAAAGATTTACCAATTTGGTTATTAGTTGATTTAAGAATAAAGTTATATTATATAAAGTTTATTGAATTAGTAGTATAAAAGAGCTTATAAGAATAAACAAAACATTGTTGATGTTATAAAAAAAAGTATTGAAATTGTATAAACTCTATAAAGTTATAGCAGTTTAATGGTTAATACTAATTACAAGTATTAGTTCTAATTATAATAATACTAAATTAGCTATAAATAGAAATACAAAAGATTCTAAAAGATTTATTTCAAAAATAAAATATTTCTAAAATTTAGATAAAAAATCTGAATATAACAATAAAATTATTATAAAGATACAAGATTAGAAGGTTTAAAATAAAACATCTAAGCAAAAATAATAAGTATAATAATTAGTAAAGAACTTTTGAGCAAACTTTTAAATAGATAATATAGAAAAATTATATATAGTCAGTTATACATTCTTTTTATCATAGTTTTATATAATTATATTATTTAAAAAATATTAATAAAGTTAAAAAATCAATAAGGTTATTATTTTTTTTTTAAAGAAAGTCTATCTTTTATTTCTTTTATTAATTAGTTAATTATACATATATGTAAGATATATGATAAAAAAAACTTACTAAGGGAGATAAAGGTAAGAGCTACTTTACTCTCAACCTATTCTTTGCTAGAATAGTCAATAAACCTCTAGTCTTTGATAAGCTGATAAAGAGAAGATTATCTATGCATAACATAAAATTAAATCTTTTTATTTAATATAAGACATAAAATTGGTATAGTTTTAATTAGAGTTAGTAGTTGTATCAAAGGTGAGATTGGAATAGCAGATTTATGTTGTATTGCTCTAGAAGTGAGTCAGGTTTTTTTGTATATTGCTGAAATGATATTATAATAAATAAAAGATGCATATTTATGTTTATGTTTATTTTTTTAAATAGTACTAAAGTATTATTTGTTATTATTCTCAGTGGTATTTTTTATTAATATAGTTGTAAGTAAAGGCTTAAATAAATTTTCTTGTATTATCACAGCATAATTTCAACTTGTTTGCAGTATTAATTAATATATATTTTATTAGTATTTTGAGATCTGAATTGTTTCTAAAATATGTTAAAAGATGTGTAATAGTTTCTGATATATTATGACATCTTGTACAAAAATAATTTGGATGTTTTGTGACATTTCTCTAATGACAAAGAAGATAAGTAGGTAGTTCTTTAGATATTAGTTTGATTTTGAAGTTTTTAATTGCTGATAAGATTGGATCAGTTATTAAAGCTAGAAGTTTTTCTTTATATAATATATATTGTAGAGTTAATAACTAATTAATATTATTCTGATGAGTATATTATAGTGTGATTTGTTGTTAGTTAAACTATATCAAATGGTTTGTAATTTGATGTACTTGTTTCAGTATAGTTTTTATTAGATAAGTGCAAAGATTTCTTAAAAATTTTGAAACAAACCAATTATATAGAAACTTTTAAGATATAGAGTCTAGTAGAAAAATAATGCTTGGAGTTTTTGAATTTGAAGACTTTGTCAAAGATTATTGTGAATATATGATTGTATATCAAGGCTTTTAGAGTTAGAAGAAGAAAAATGTATTGTTGTTTGTCTAGTATTAGATAATTATATAATTAGATTAAATTTGTAAAGTTGACAAAATTAACTAAAAAAAAATTATTAGTATATATATTTATTGAAATGTAGGGACTTAATAAAGTAAGTATAAAAATTTAATGTAATTATTAGTATGTTCAGATGGGATGGCCAGAAGTTGTTAAAACATCTAAAAATTAAATAAAAGTGTTAAAAGTAACACTTTGCTACTATTTAAGAGATATTTTTGATGTTTTGTCATCTATTTGTTATATGGATCATTGTAGTTTTTGTATTAAAGTTGGCCTTTATAAGGTCATTCCAAAGTGTTATTAGTAGGTTTATAAAGAAGCATAGAGAATAGGCCAAAATTAAGTATACTATTTAGTTATAAGTTCTTGACATTGTTGATGAAATTAGTATTAAAGCTTTTTTAAAGTCTTTTAAATTAATATGAATTCTTTTTTTGCAGTCTACTTAAAGGTTATAGATAGGTTTTGTTGCATTGAAGTAGCAATATTTGGTATAATAAGATGTATTGCTCAATTTGCATTCTTTATAGACTACTAGTGTATTGTCAAATAATAGTATATAATATTAAGTTTTAAGTCTCTTATTAAATAGATTATGAATTCTTCTGAAAGTTAAGTTATTGTGATTATCCAGTCTTTTTTAAAGGAGTTCAATTTGTCAAGATATGTGGGTTGTATTATAAATATATTGAGAATGAATTTGTAAATATAGTTATTAAGTTTTGTATTATATGAAACCAATGTAGACACTGGCCTTTTGGTATTTTTTTAATGTTATGATGAAATTAGTTTCATATTAATAGTTCTGTGTTGGTGATATTTAGAAATTGCTTAATGCAATAAATATTGTATCTGTTTAGTTTTTCTTTTAAATAGAAGGCTCTAAAATGTTGCATTAGTATTTGATTTATAGAAGTATTTATGAATTTTTTTGGATAGAGCCAATCATTAATATCTTTTAAAGTTTGCATGTTCAAAACATATAACACTGATACCATTTGACCAGTTTGTGTATTTGTTTAAGTTATTAAAAAAATTGAAGATTGTATTAGAATAAAAGTATTAGTAAATGCAATATCTTGTAATAGTTGTAGATGTAGTTTCAAAAAGAAGAAGTCAAAATCTGAATAGTTTGGATTTTTTTGAAGTATTATAACTAGTACTAAAAGTTGTGCTTAAGCTATATTTGTTAATATATAAATGTTTGGATTATATAGAAATAAGTTAGAAATTTCTTAAGCTAGTTTTGTCTTATGTTTAACTAATTAAGTACACATTTTGTTAAGATTGTTTGCTTGGGCTAGATAAGAAATAAAGAATAGAATTAATAAAGAAGTCATGAAATAATAATACTATTTATGATATAAATTATTTGTCTGTTATATTGGCAAATTGTAACTTTTTTAGATTAATTATTACTTCAGTCATTATTTCTTTTTGTACTAATGTTGGTCTTTTATTAGTTGAAAACCATGTTTCCAAATATTTGAATAGTTTTTTTTATTGTTAATTACTATTAGTTGTTCTTTATCAAAGAGTATAAAGTTATCTGAATCTGTTGAGTTAATAACTAGTATCAATTTTGAAGAGTTGACCTTTATGTTAGCAAATTTGTAAAAAGAAGAAACTGTATTAAAATGTTTGTAAGAGAGGAAATA
This sequence comes from Cetraspora pellucida, assembly GCA_910591915.1. Lineage (NCBI taxonomy): Eukaryota > Fungi > Glomeromycota > Glomeromycetes > Diversisporales > Gigasporaceae > Cetraspora > Cetraspora pellucida. Next base: position 4,563 of record CAJVQA010005779.1, read on the forward strand.
TTAGCAGAAAAAGAAATTAATAGCTTGAATAATAAAAAAGAAAAAAAATTAAACAACAAAGTTACAGAAAATAAATTTTAGCAAAATAAAGACAAAATGAAGCTAGAAGTACCAGTAACACAATTGATAGTTCAAGAAAGCAATCTTAAACAAAGACACTTAGAAGAAGAAACAGAAATAGTTAATAAAAAAAAAGATGATAGAGCTAACAAACAAGCAGAGGTTTTTTTAAATGAAACAGAAAAAGAAATACTTGAAAATACAGATAAAGCAAATATTGAAAATAAAGTAGCACTGTTAATAATAAAATATGATATACATAATCCAGAGACAGAAGAGTCAAAAAAACTAATGCTTCTAAGACACAACAATAGAATAAAAAAGAGCACATTAGTAGAAGAAAGAAAGAATTCAGAAATCAGATTTCATGAAAATATTCATACATCAAAATAGGCATCTAAAGATATAAGTGACTCCATATAGTCTACCAAAAACAGACCAAAAAACTCAAAACAAAAAGAGGTGCTAAAGTAAGAACAAAAACAAAATGAACAACCCAAGAAAAGAAATAATTTAACAGTAATATTAATGATTTAAAACTTGCCAAAAGATGTAAAATATGAAAAAGTAACATATTGTTTAAGTTTCTATAAAAAACAAGAATACTTGAATAAAGAACTTTTAAAAAAACAAAAGCTGCATTAGTTCAAATCACAGGTTAAAATCAACAAAAACTAAATTCACTAGCATCAAGCTGATTAGTACATTTTGAAAAAAGATCAATATGTAGAATTACACCAAGAAGATTTAATTCAGAAATACTTGAAAAAAGAAGAAAATACAAGGCAGCATTACAAGATATTCCAAAATTAGCATTAAAGTCAACTCTGTTAAGACAACTAAGACCTTTAGAGGTTAAGGCATTATTTCTACCAAACAACAGTAATAATAACAAATAAAGTATAACCTTTGCATACTTTGCATCTAAAGAAGATTGCCAAAAAGCAAAAGAAAGAATGCTTTTTATTATCATAACAAGTTATCATAGTATGAAGAAAACCAAGCATTAAAAAAAGAAGAAATAGAGTCAAGTAATCCAGACCAAGAAAATACAAAAGTGTATTATAATAAAAAACAAGAAAGAAGACTAAGTTTTTATTAAGACATCTATAACTTTGATAATAAGAAGTCAAAGATGATTAAATCTAAAGTAAATAAAAGAAAAAAAGAAAAACAAAAAGAAGGAACAAGAAACAGCACAGAGCAAAAAGAAGAAACATTAATTATACAACAAATTAAAGAGCATCAAAACATATTGCAAGAAATATTAAAGAAACTTAACAGTTTAGACAATAGGCAGATAAATTCTGCCTATAGCTCCTGAAAGGTGTCTCAATTGAATTAAAGAACCAAAGTACAGAGAAATTAGATACTTCAGAAATAATAGAAAATAGAAAAAAAGTTTATTCTAACTAAGAATTAATATACAAAGAAGTATCACTAATAAAGTCAATTAGAAAAAACAACTTAGAACTAAACATCACATGCTCTAATATTAATAAAATAAAAAGTAACAGCCACAAAATAAAATTAATATGTAAATAGGTTTTGGATAATAAGATTGATATACTAGGTTTGACAGAAACAAATATTAGCAAAAAAGGTTCTTTCATTACAAAAGATCTAAACAAATATAAAAGTTTCTGGTCAGATTCAAATGCATTAAAAAAAAGGCTTAGAGGTTGGAATACTAGTAGAAGAAAGATGGAAAAAAGATTTTGGGCAAATAGATAGAGTCAACAAATATATAATAATAGCAAACTTCATATTTAAGTAACTAGAACTCATGATTATAATGATATATATAACACCTAACAACAAAGAAGAACAGAGATGAATTTAAAGGGCAATTATAGAAAGATATATTAAAAAAACTTACTAAACACAAATTGTAATTATGGGTGACTTAAACTGCATTGTTGATCTAGAGCTAAATAGGTCTAGCATGTTAAAATACAGCTTCTTTAAAAAAAAACTGATTCTAAGATGGCTAATCAGTCAGGATTTCAAAGACTTTTTCAGAATAGAAAATTCAAAAAGTAAGAAATTTTCATGAACAAATAGAGAATTTAGTACAAAAATTGACCAAATTTGGATGACAGAAAAGCTTGCAAGTGGACTCATCAATGCAGAGATTCAATATATGTCTAACTGCACAAATAATAACCATGATGCAGCAGTTGCAAGATTGGAATTAAATTACATAACTGCATAGAACAAAGTATCAAAACTCAAGAAATTAGAACAATATTAAACAATTTTTTATATAAAAAAGCAACAAAAGAGGATTGGAAAAAATATAGAAAAGAATTGAACAGAATGCTTAAAAATAAAAACCTAGCATAAAAAATAGAAAAAAGCAGATTGAAACATACAGAAAATTCTAAAGAAAACTTAGATAAAATATGGAAAGTTATAAGTAGAAGTATATTAGAAATAGCAAAAAAGACAATACCAAAGAAAAAAGTTCTAAATACTACTAAAAACAAAAAGAACAATAAAGGAAAGAAATCTGAGCTGACTAAAGCATTATTATAGCTAAGAAGATAGATCAGCTTAGAAAAGAAAAATGTCAAATTAGAGTTGATTTCTAAAAATATAGAAAACTTTAATTGTATAGCAGAATATATAAATAAGCAACATAAAACTAGCATTAAAAAAATTACAGAAATATGAACAGAAGAAATAATCTCTGATATATGTGGCTGGTGAAAGATTCTGTATAAATGAAGTGCAAAAAAGATAAAAAAACAAAAACTAAACGAAATAAAGTAAAACATTGAAGAAGATGTCAAATGATCAATGGCAAGCAAGAAAGAATGTTAATGAGTCTATTGGACAAACTATTAAATAAAATAAAAAAAAGACAGACTTGTCAAGCTAGAAGACTTGAATAAAAAGTTGATAAAAACTTACAAAAGGTGCTTGAAAAGACCAAAAAGCATTTCTAGCAACAATTCAAAATGCAAAACTTTCAAAGTTATAAAATTAAAAATAGATGAAAGAAAATATACCAGCCAAAAAAGGAAATTAAGAAAAGTTGGTATAAACAACTAAATCAGAATATTACAGAAAAAGAATGACTAGAAATGTTATCAGAACTTAAAAACAATATGCTAATTAAAGCAGCTAGCAATCAGACCCAAAAAATTTTTAGAAAACTAGCAAAAATATGCATCAAAACAGAATTAATTTCTAGAAAATAGAAGATGTTACAAATTTACCCAATACTAAAAGACTTAGATTGGCAATATAATCTAAGTAACATAAGACCAATAGTGTTGCTAAAAACCTTGCAGAAATGCATAACCAAAATATTTACTAAAAGATTAATGCAAATATATTGTAAGAAAAATATATTAAAAGGACTAAACTTTGCAGAGCTGCTAGGCAGATCAACAGAAAGCCAGTACATATTATTAATGCAATAATGGAAGATGCAAAAGATAACAAAAAAGAACTTTGGCTAGTATTTCAAGATATGAAAAGGCTTTTGATTAAGTATCATTAGTGGCAATAGATTTGGCACTCAAAAGACTTAAAATACCAAAAATAGCAAGTATCTTTATTTTAAATTTGTTTGAAAATTGACATTCAAAAATTATTACAAACTTGGGAACAACAGAAGTTTTTGAAATTAAAGATGGTATTGAATAAGATGAAGTAATCTCATCTTTAGTATAAAGAATATTCTACAACCTATTATTAAAAAGAATTCAAAGTGATCCAAGTCTAGACTATATATTGTGCATTTTATACAATATTAACATAGAGACTATGATGCAAAAAATAAAAAAATAAAAACAAGCTGTAGTAGTATATGCAGATAATACAACATGGATTGCATCAAGTAAAAGTCAAATAGAAAAAATTATCAAAATAGTAAAAGATTTTTTTAATATAAATAATATACAAATTAATGAAAAAAAAACCAAACTTATTATAATAAATACCAAAGAAGAAAAGAAAAATAGAACAATCTTTTTTGGCAAAAAGTAGATTTAGAAGGAGAGTAAAAATACAATTATATGATTTCTAAAAATTTGGCTAAATTGCAAACCTAAAAAATCAATGATAAAGTCAAGAGCTAAAGAAATTATATGAACATTTGTAAGAGGTCTAAATTTAAAAAAGCTAATAATTAGCCAAATATTATATATTAACAATGTGTGCATTATACCCAAGTTGATCTACATGCTACAAATAACAAAATTATCAAAAAACACACTAATCAACATATATATACTGATAATTGGTTTGGCAAAAAAAAAAATGAAAATTACAAGATCTGTAAAAAATAGCATAATGTATTACAGAAACTTGGATAACCTTAACTTATTATAGAACCAGTTACTGCTTAAGCAAATTATCAGTCTGCATAATTAACTTAATATAGCAAGCCCAGAAGAAACAGTAATCAATATAAGAATAGAAGATAGCTTTTATTTAATAGAAGTATCTAAAAACATATAGCAAAAAAATATTTCTGAAACAAGCATAAAGCTATAGAAAAACAATTTGGCATATTTAACAATGCTAAAAGCAAAAAAACTATAATTAGTTTTGAACTTTAATTATGAAAATCCAAATTTTAATAAGGAAAACACAAGAATATATGAAAATTTAAAAAGAAACTTTACACCAATAGTTGTACATAAATAAAAAGAGTTAAATATTATGTTCATATATCAGTTAATTAACAAAAAAGAAAACAAAATGAGGGTGTGGCAACCTAGTGAAATGGTCAGGTTGTCAACCCTCCAAGTGGTAGGTTGGGTATTCAAATCTCATCAACAGTGAAAATTTGGATAATCACCTATGTAATATTCGTATTATGGCAACTGTTACTAACAATTAGATTAGGATACCTGTAATAGCGATCGCACCAGCATGACTGGTAGGTTATAAGACATTCGTGTAACAGGTCACATGACATTGTCCTTTGGGACAAGGTTGTGGTTACATGAAGGAATGCAAACTGGCAATAGGTGGTACAAACACTAGATAAGCCTTGTGGCCATGTAAATCTGTTGAAATTGGGTAACAAGAAGTCCATTTAAAAAGACCCAAGTAGAGAGGTAGCCAAATCTTCAACAGCCCTACTGTAAAGGCTAGACTTATGAAACAGATACCAAAGCCAAAGTAGCCAAATAGGCAAAAACCTCTGAGTGAGAGGTACCACCAACCAGGCTGCCAGATCGAGCCAGAGGAAAAGAATATCGGGCTGATCTGATATATCAAGGAACCAGTTGTAAGTCCTACCAGGCTATCTGGATTGGGAGTTTGGTGAACTGGCAGGGGTATACAAAGTATTTCGGATATGCTATGAAGTAAATACTGGAGTTTGTGTGAACTCTATAAGAGCATAGCAGTTTAATGGTTAGCCCTGACTGCAAGTGTTGGTTCTGTCATAGCAATATCTAGGTCAGCTATAAAAATGGATACAGAAGGCTCTAAGGGGTTTACCTCAAAGATAAATTAGTCCTAAGGTTAAGATGATAATCTGGGCATCTGGGATGACCCAGTAATGTTAACACAGGTTATAGGTTCAAAGGGTTTAAAGTAGAACATCCAAGCAGAAGTGTTAGGTATGGCAATTAGTAGAGAACTTTCAGGTGGACTTCTTAAATAGGTAATATAGAAAAGTTACATGTATAGCCAATTGTACACTCTTCTGTAGTGGTTCATTGAATCACAATACCGATAAGTGATTAATAAAAGTCAAAAGACCAAAGAGGTCACCTTAAAAAAAACAAAAAAACAAAATGATTATATGGCAGCAATTAAGTTTTCTAAAAAGAGGCAATTCCAAAGGTAAACTAGCAAAGTAGTTCAAAGTTCTAGAAATGAAAATGATAAAAGAGCCAAGCTGCAGAATAGTAAAGCCAGAATTTAGAATTGCATCTCCAAACAAAAGAAGAATTAAAGCACAATTAGAGGAACTATTAGATGATGCAAGATAGAAAGATTAGATAATTATAAACAATACATTAGCCTATGAAAAAGAAGAAGTATTAGTAGAAAGAGTAGTAATTAGAACATCTAAAACAGTACAAGTCAAATACTAGAGGGCAATCTACTAATCAAAAAGACAAAAAATAATATTAAAAAAGTGTAAAGAATGCAAACATAAAAACAATAGTGAGGATGGTGATCCTAGTGTAGTGGTTGGGTTGTCATCCTCCAAGTAGCAGGTCTAAGGTTCAAATCCCAACTACGACAAAATTTGGAAATTATATTTGCATTACGATAACTGTCTTCTGTCGATCAGTTGGCCTCATGTGGCTATTACCCAGGTACACCAGGCCAGGTTCCCACAGCTTTGGGAGCTTAAGGCATCTATATGAAGTGTAATGTTATACATACATAAAGGAATGTTAACTGATATTGCATAAGACTTTAGTGCAAACCCATGATAAGACCACCGGGTGTAGAAAACTAAGAAACTGAGGTGATAGAAACCCACTTGGAAATTCCTGAGTAAAGAGGTAGCATGAACTTTCAATGGTACTATCAGACTGGTTGAAGCCCATAAAACACCTTCATAGTAACCGAAGATTAAAACTGGATGACAAATATGTGTAGAGGAGCACATAACCAACCAGGCCATCGGGTTCGCCAGAGGAAAAAGATACAAAAGTATACCATACTGGACTATTTGGATTGGTAGTCTGGATAAATGAGACTGACGGTTCTGAGTTGTAGCTAGTAGAGGATGATAGAGAAGATGCTGGAAAGATGGGTACTAGGGTTTTAGTAAACTTTACAAGGGTAGAAATAGTATAACATAGCAGTTAAACAGGTAACTCCTGTGACTGCAAGTGTTAGGTAACTATAGTGTGTTGCATAAAACTAGATCTAGATGTGTAAGATATAAAGGCTTTAGTAAGTTTCCTATTGAGAATAAAGTAGTTCTAAGGAGACCGATAAGCATCGGGAACTTGGATGGGCAGCACCTTGAGATGTTTCCGTGATATAAGAAGGACTGCATATGCAGAGGGTTTAAAATAGGCAAGACCCCTAGTTGGCTTGCAGGTATGGCAACTAGTGTAAAACTTATATAGTAATGTGTAAGGGACTACTTAAATTAGGCACCAAAAGTGCACATGTAACTAGTTGTAATCTCCAATGTAAGGTGAGCCCTTGGTGGCATGCTGTGTCCTAATATATTTGAATAAAAACATTACAACTTTCAAGATAGGGACTTTAACTTAAAAAAAAAAATAATAATAAAGACAATAGTACTGTTAATAGTTGTGAAAGAAAATACAAAAAAACAGAAAATCTATAGAATGATTACAAGATACACAAAAAAGATGTATAGCAACTAGAAATTCATACAAATATGTTAAATTTCATTGTAAAAGAAAAAGATTGCAAGCTTTCAAACTTTGAAAGACATTTAAAAGAGATTTGTATAGAAAACAGAGACATTAAAATAATTAAGAAACAAAAAATTAGTAATGGTATTACAGAGTTACTAGTAGAAAAATATAAGTGCATTAAAGAGAACAATGTCAAGCAAGAGAAGTTGATCTTTTATATAGATGGATTATTAGTAAAAGCAAAAAAAAAAATCAAGCTTCAGACTATATAGGAGCTGATTGGGTGCAAATAAACAATAAAGAAGAGTATATAATAGACAAAGATACTATTGGGCCTAGAGAATAGCTATCTTCAACAAAGAAAAGCTGCTAGCTATCTGGTATGTGGTTATTATAGTACTAAGCAAAAGTAAAATTAAAATATACACAAATAGTGCAGCAGCTATAGCAAGTATACATAATAATACACAACATATAACAACAAAAAAAAAATAAAATAAAAAAATTATAACTTAGTTGTAAATATAAAAGATACAATATGAGTAAAAGAATTAGATTTAGAGTTGGTTAAGGTAAAAGAACATAGTAACAATAGGTAGAATAGCAGAGCAGATAGTATAGCAAAAAGAAAAGCAAATATACAAAATAAAAATAAAATTATAGAAGAACCTGTCTCAAGATCTAACATAACACTTTTTTGGGAAGACAAAGTAATAGAAAACTTAATACAAGACTTTGTTAAAGAAGTTCTTAATATTAAAACCTATGCAAATTAAAGCTGTGCATTAGCAGTTAAAAAATTAGAACCAGAAAGAGAGAAAAGTAAGCATTGCTAAATACTATTATGGAAAAAGATCAAGAACCAGAATAGAACAAAATGTATTTCAATTACAAGAAGTAAAAGACTAAGTATACTCTTTAAATGCATACAAAAAAAAATGCCTATTTTTAAGAAATTAGTAATAAGATGACCAAACTTGTATGCAAATGCAAACTGTATAGTTTGCAAAAAAGAAAAAGAAGAAGACCAGAACTATTTAATAATATGCTCCTTTTATAAAAACTATTAGATGAAGGCAGAAACATTAGCAATAGCATGGAGCATACATTCAGAAAAGAAAAAAAAGAGTATCACTCAAATATAGCTAAAAGAAACAATCTGAGGCCAAACAGAAGAAGAAAGTGCAGAAGTAAAAAAAAAGCTTATTAAAGGTCTTTTGCAAGAAAAGTTAGTAAAAAGGATACAAAATATTTTGATTTCAGTACAAGAAACAAAAAATTTTCTAATGAGTATAGTAGATACTATATGAAATAAGTTTTATAAAAAATTTGTAAAAAAAGATGCAATAAAGTATCTAAATAGAAAAAAAGTCAAGGAATCAATACAAAAAAGAAAAAACCCAAAAATGAGGCAGTAGAACAACAAAGCAGAGTATTACACAAAGTTTTACCAAGATTGAGAGATAAAAATTTGGAAAAAATGAAAGATATAAAGAAAAGAAAAGAAACAGAAAATGAAAACATAGAAGATATATAGAGAAATTCAGTTAGGAAATTAATTAGTAATAACAAGAGGCCTTACTGGAACAGCCTTAAAGGTTAGCCTAAATAGTCCTCTAGTAGTAAATATAAACTTATTCTAGTGCAGCAGGTCACTTCTAGATACTAACACAGTAGCTGAATAATGTCAAACTAAAAATTAAACTAATATTTGTATAATTACTTATGCAATTCTTTTAATAAAGAATTTTGGCAAGACTGCCAAAAAGTTAAAAAAAAAAAAATAGTTTTTCTTAATAAATTAGATATTAAAATATTATAAATAAAATTCTTTTAAATATTTTAATAATTAAAATTCTCAATAAATAAAAGCTGATATCTAAAATAAATTTAAAATAATTAATTTGTTATAATAGTAAAATTTTTTATTTACTAATTTATTTATTTTTATTAAATAAATATTAATTTGGAATATAGATCTAATAGCTTAGTAGTTAAGCTCCTATATTTTTACAATAAAAGTCAACAGTTCAAGTTTAGCTAAAAGCAAAAATTGAAAGATTTTAGACTCTGTAATCTAATAAAGAAGTCTATAATTGAATACAAGCCCTGTGATCAAGTCTAAGTGCAATATATAATAAAAACAGAAATTCTTAAAGGAGACTGATTTTGCAAAGTAGGGGCATTATAGTAATGGTAATATCACAAAAGATTCTATTATTTGAAGTATTGCATATATAAGTCTTTTGAAGACAAGACATTACCAACATCTTTGTATTTAACTTGTGAAGTACTTGATTAGAAGGGTAATATCAAAGTAACATAAACTGAAATAATAAGAAAAGCAGTATATGTATAAAAGGTCTGTAGCAAAGAATTAGTTTTATCAAGATTAAAAGCATTTCCAATGCTATAAAATAACTAAAAATAGAAGGTAGCTATATGCATAAAAAAGTTGTAACCTGTTCTATACATCTAAATGTACCAAACTGGGTCTCTAGTTACACTTATAAGAGAGCCTATATTAAAACAAGTAGAACATATCAACAAAAATACTATACCAATTAAGGTTGAGATACTTAAATTAAAAATAAACCTTATGAATAAATATAAAATATTTGTAAAAATGCAGATATTACATAATCTGTATAATGTCAGTATATACAAAAAGATGCTAACTGGCTTTGGGCAATGCAAATACAAGATAAGTTCTTATATATTTAAGTAGGAAGAAAAATGTTAGCCAATGGCTAGAAAATAATGATACCTATTTCTGAAATACAGTTCTATTTATATTATAAAAAGAAGTACTTAAGAAGCAAATTAGATGCGCAATCTATTTAAATAATACTAAGACAAAGAAGGATTATAAATCAGTAGTAATAGCAGATATTTAACTTAAGATATATGCTATTAGTACCTAAATTAAAAAGTTAGCAGCATTAGCAAGAATCTGGCTTAAGATACATACTAGAGAGGCATCCTTTAAGCAACCAATAATAAGAGTTTAAAAAAAACAAATAACCTAGTAAACCAATTTGGAAGTTGTTAAAAATAAGTTGTGAGACATAGAAAGAATATGCAGATTACTTAATATAATTAGTAATGAAACAAAAATCCAGATTAGATATAAATAAGACATAATACAAAGCTCTAATAGGTTTAGACTACAGATAAAGATGTCTAAATCCTATATCTGAATAATATATAGTACTAGATAATATATAATAAAATTGTACTAGCTATAACCAATATACTAATAAAGACTAGAAAGCATGATCTTAGCTTAACAATTAAAAAAAAACCAAATATTAATCTAACAATTGATAAGATCATTATGTATTTAAATATCAGTATTCTTTTTATATATTTTTATATTAATAATTATATAATATTTATGCAGATAGAGTTTTACAATTTTATAATAAACATATTCATTAATTTTTTTATCTAGTACAAAAATTAAAAATTTATCTAAAAATTTAAAAAATAAGCAATTATAAATTTAATAAAACATTTAATTTAAAGCTTAATTAAAAAACATAAATTACTTTGTTTTATAAAATAAACTTACTTCTTTAATTATTTATATAAATTATCAAATAAAATATTCAATGACAACTCTTTCCGATGATCACCTGGACCAAGTTGGCACCAAAAGTAGATTGAAGACTCTGGCTCCAAAGTAGATAATATTCTTAGTTTTATATTAAGTAAACTTGCTGTTGACAAAGCTCA
>CAJVQA010005780.1:0-15685 GCA_910591915.1 Cetraspora pellucida
ATTATTTAGTTATTGCTAGTTTATTATCAGAAAGTTTTGGTACAAGTGATCGTCGGAAAGAGTTAATGATTTGCGTCCCCTCTATAAGATAATTTATAGATATTGTAAAATATAAAAGTTAGATATAATAAGTTGTAATAGTTTTGTGCCAGTTGGTTAGCAAGGTTTGTTATATGTATTGTCTTGATATACAGTAGCTTTATAAAAAATAATTTGAATTTTGTATAAGTTAACAAAGTTAATTAGTAAGTTTTATAATAAAAAATATAGTGTATATATATAAGATAAAGTTGTAAAAGAGTTTAAAATGTTTTGATATTTAGAAATTACAGATTAAAAGTCTGTATATATGTTTATAGTACTATTTCTAGAAGCAGTAATAAGAGCAAATAGAATAGCAGTAAGTTCAGCTTTAAATGAACAAGGCCAGAGTTTTATTTGAGCTTAAAATGTATATAATATAGAATTATTAGAGATTTGGATCTATTCAATACCTATAGAGCATTGTGAAGTATCTAAATCAATAACAAAGCCATCTGTATTAAAGTGAAGTTCTAATAAATTAGCATTATAGTTGGCTATTTGTTAAAGTTTATATGTGAGTGAACTAGGTTCAAAAATTATAGGAATTAGTTAAATAAAAATAGTAATATTTAAAAGATCTAGAATTTGAATAGGACATCAAATTGCAATAAAGTATATAAGATTAAGATGATGAATATTAAAATTAAGAGTTTTGTTATAAGTGTTAAATTAACCCAAAAATCAAGTTAAGAGATTAATATGAATAATAATTGTATATTTATTAGCAATTGTTTAAGAGTTAAAAAAGCAACCAGAGCATATATAGAATTGAATAGATAAAAGAAAGTAAAGTTGAGTAAATTGTAATTTAATATTACATTACTAGTAGTTAATAAGAATAAATTTAGTTGCTGAAGATTGCCTTTTGGCTTTTCTAGCAATAATTTGATTATTAAGTACAGTAATAAGTCAGGTAAGTGTAAATGTTGATGAAGTATATAATTGTAAGAATGGCTTGTAACTTGGTTTTCTAAATAAGTAAACCAAAGTGGTTGTTTGACTTTTGAAATCTTGTATATATAAGAAGAGATGTATTTTCAGTCTAATAAATATAAATTATTAAATGTAATAAGTTGATTAAAATATAGAATACTATGATGTTTAAGTTGTTTTTTAAAAGTTAAGTATTTTGAATATAAGAAGAACAAAGATTCTAGTAAGATAGAACCTTGTTAAATAGTATATAGAATGTTGTAAGTTGAATTAGAAATAAATATAATGCCAAGATGTTTAAAAAGTTGAATTATTTTGAAATTAGTAATATGTTTGTTTGGTTTATTAATAATAGAATTATCATGTATTAAGATACTAATAAGTGACCAAAGATTATTTTGAAGTTGTTGAAAATGAATATGAGTACTAATATTGAGAAAATTAAGAAAGTTAGTCTTTTGGTATAGTTTGTTATATGGTGTTGAAATTGAATATCTCATATATTTCAAATATTATATAGTTGAAAATAAAGTATTGTGCTAGTAGAATTGTACAACTAAGATTGGCTTTTTTATTAGCAAGTTCAATATGGTTGGTAAGAATTTTATTACATATATTCTGACTAAGAACAATGTTGTAAATATAGTATTCAATTGTAAGAATAATAACTATATTAATAATGTATTGTGCATATGTATTAGTAATTTTTTTAGTGCTTATAATTTTAACAAAATGTAATAATTTGGTTGTAATAAGCTTGGTTTGTTTTGTTTGTTTATTGTTAAGAATAAACCAGCATTCTAAAAACTTAAATAGTTTATTTGAAAGATGAAGGTTAAGTAAATGACTGTTGTAAGTAATAGAACTATAGTTAGTTAGAGAATTATTAGTTGTAAGTATTAATTTACTATAGTAAGATTAATTTGAATGTTAGCTATATTGTAAAAAAATTCTGTTATTAATAGAATTTGTGAAAGTTCTTGCTATAAAAAAGCAATCTATAAAATATTATCTATATAAACAAAAACAGAGCAATAGGATTTAAGTTTGTTAAACATTTGGTTTGTGAGGTTGGTTGGCCAGGAATCTTTAGTAAAATATTCATTAAAGTTATTGTAAATATATAAAATAAGTGAGTCTATAAAAAAAAAATTTAAAATATAAAAATAAATAATAAAAAATAAGAGGTGTGGTAACTTAGTGAAATGGATAAGTTGTCAACTTTCCAAGTGGTAGGTTGGGAGTTCAAAACTTACCAATGGTGAAAATTTGGAAAACCATCCATGTATATTAGTATTACAGGCATCTGTGCAATGTTTGAGTTACTCAGAGAAATGCAAACTGTTATCAGGCAGTGCAAACCCAAGATAAGTCCTTGTGTCTGGTACTATAGCAATGGCAATCTGTTAATCAGTTAGGATCGGTACCTGTAATATGGTCACACCAGATAACTGGCAGGTCATAGGGTATCTGTGCAATATTGAAGTTACACAGAGCAATGCAAACTGGCATTAGATGATGCAAACACAAGATAAGTCCTCATGGCTGTATAAATCTGTGAACTGAGAAAACTGAAACCCACTTGAGAAGACCTAAGTAAAGAGGTAGCACAGATCTTTGACAGTACTACTGTAAAGGCTAGACCTAGAAAACAGATACTAATGTAGAAGAATCAGGTAGGCAAGAACCTCAGATGAGGGGTACTGCCAATCAGGCTACCAGAAGTCTCAAATCAAAGAAAAAGAACCTTGGAGGGCAGACCCTAGGGTACTAGGAACAGGTCAGTTCTACTGAGCTATCTGAATTAGGAGTCTGGTTTGGAAGTAGGGTATACTATAAGTACTAGGAATATGCTATGAAGTCAGTACTAGGGTTTGGGTAAACTTTACAAGAGTGAGCCCTGTTAGCAAAAATTAAATATGAGTAGTTAGTTAGCAGGAAGGCTTTCTGAAGTCCTATAGTCAGGTGATGTACTTTGAAATATGTAACAGCTTGACAAACATACAGACAGAGAGGTCAAGGTTAGATTAAATGGCATCTAATTAGGTGTATGGAAGCTTAGTGCACTATCTGCTAGTATAGTATAGGGGTAACCTTATACAAATTATGTAATCATAATTAAATTCACAATAAAGACAGTAGCCACCAATAGCTAATAGCTTTAGCAAAAGCAAAAAAAAAAAAAAAACAATAAAAAAAACAATAAAAAATATAATAAATAAAAAAAAAAAGTAAAAAAATAAAAAATAAAATCAAAAATATATAAAACTTTTATTTTACAACTATTTTTTTTTTTTTTTTTTTGTTAAAGGCTATACTTGTGGTGATACTTTATTAACTTTATATTGAGTTAACTATTACAACTATCTTTACAGAGATGAAAGTACAGCTAGTCACACATGCAACTTTTGGTTGCCTATTTAAGTAGTCCACTTTAAGGTTCTATACTAGATGCTATATCTATAACCTACTAGGAGATTATCCATTTAAACCCTCTGATCATCCATCCTATTATATTGGAATCTCTAACTAACCTCCCATATATACCTAACCAATATACTGTCTGAGCAGTATGGTACCTACTCTTTTTGTACTGGTTTCTAGGCCATTACACATTTCAGAGTATGTCACCTGCCAGTAAGATGCAGGGGGCCCCCTGTTGTTAACTATCTATTCATTTTTAGAATACTAACACAGGCTACCCTTGTAGAGTTCATCCAGACCTCAGTATTGACTTCACAGCATATCCCTAGTACTTTTAGTATACCTTTGCTTTTGAACCTAAACTCCCAATTCAAATAGCTCAGAAGGACTGTGATCTGTTCTTAGTATATTGAGGCTGGCCCAATATCCTTTTTCTCTGATCCAAAATCTGGCAGCCTGGTTGGTAGTACACCTCACTCAAGGTTCTTGTCTGCCTGAATCCTTCACATTGATATCTATTTCCTAGATCTAGCCTTTACAGTAGTACCATTAAAGATCTGTGTTATCTCTCTGTTTAGAATTTTTAAGTAGGCTCCAGCTTCCTAGTTCTATGGATTTACACAGCCCGAGGACTTATTTTAGGTTTGCACCGCCTGGTATCAGTTTGCATTCCTCTGTATAACAGATTACACAGATGTTTCAGACCTGCCAGTCATGCTAGTGCGACCATAGTTACAGATATCCTATCCCAACTGATCAACAGAATGCTATCACTGTAATACCGTTTATATATTACATAGATGATTATCTAAATTTTGCTGTTGGTGGGTTTTGAACTCACAACCTACCACTTGGGGATATGACAACTTATCCACTTTACTAAGTTGCCACACTCCTATTTTACAACTATTAAATAATTACAATTATTATAAATTTAGATCGCAAATTATATATCTAAGTCTTTATTCTTCATATGTAATTTAAAAGCAAGCTTTTTTTTGTAAAAACTTCAATTAAATTTCAATAAAGTTAAAGACATGACCTTATTATTAATATTTAAAAAAAAATAATTACAATTATTACTTAAATTATAATATAAGCAAATTTGCTTGCATTAATTTTTTTAAAATTAGTTTTTATAATAAAATTTTAATAATTAATTTTAGCAATATTTTTTTTAAATAAAATATATATATATATTTTAAGTTAACTTTTTTGGGTTTTTAATAACTTTTTTAATAATGTACAATATGTTGCAAAAATAACCAGAAAATTTTTATAAAATTTAGATTTGCATAATTTAAATTTTTTTTAGTTTGAATTTTTAATTACTAATTGTTATATAAAATTTGAAGACAGAAGATATATAAAGGTGCTTTTAGCAAAAAGTGGCTTTGGGCCAGCCAATCAGATTGTAAGATTTTATATAATATCTAATTAACTGATAAATATCTTTATAAAAACAAATTTTGATTACTAAATATATTAAGAAAAAATTGTATAATTTGAATTAATGATTTTAATAATATTATATATATAATGGTTATATACCAATTTTGAATATGATTTTCTCAAAATTATATAATTTTTCTAAAGCCACCTTTTGCTAGAAGTCTTCTTATATACTAAATTTTAAATAATTTTTATTTAATATTATATAATTAAATATTTGTTGAGTATTAATATAGCTAGTATAGCTAATGTAGCTAAAATAGCTAATATTTAATTTTTTTTTTTCTTAAGCAGTATACTAGTACTTTATTAAGATTTTGAAATTACATTTGCAATTACATAAATATTCTTAACTAAGTCTAGCATTATCCAGCCATCTTAATAGTACCTAAGTGCGACCTACTGCATTATTTCAAGCAAAAGTAAGCTACTTGTCTAACTACTTAAAGTCTATAATAGAAGGGTCTTCTCTCTTCTATGACAAGTTCCAAAATTGTCTTCTGTATTTTTGTTCTGATTTGTTCTTCTTTTTCTCTTATTTTTTCTTTCTTTTCTTCTATCTCTTGCTGATTTGCCTTTTTTCTTTTACATAATTCTACTTTTTTTCTTCTTCTTCTCTTTTTAACCTACTTATTATTTCTACTTTCTTTATCTATTCAATGATCTTCTCATATCAGACTCTTTATACTTGTTTATAAAATATATTCCAGGCCATATTTGCTATTACACTTGCAAACTGCTGTCTTGACTTTGTGTTTAGAAGCTGTTATAATCTATTTTGTGTTTTTTTTAAAATCAGGCTTTTAATTAGAGCCTCTCTTATTCTCACTTCTTCTGTTTTAGTTTTATCAAAAAGCACTATATATAACATATATGAAGGAACTCAGATTTTTTCCTTTTCACTAAGTCCCTTTCAGGCTGTTGCAATGGTCACTTTTTGTATTCTTTTTTTGTCTGTTGTATGCTGCTAAATGCATCTGTATTTCTTTAACTTTATTTTTGCACATTTGGCATTCTGTTATTATATATACATCTGGTCTTCTTTTGTTAAGTTCTTCTAGAATTGAAAGTTTGTTTATTATACATTTTATAAATGCACTTCTTTTGGTACTAATTCTTCTTGTTGTACAATGTACCTCTTTTGTTACCTTTAGCCTTTTTCAAAAAAATGTTCAATCATATATTATAACTTCTGATTCTGGTTCTAATTCTTTAATTGCTTTTGTTTCTCTCCATTCTGCTCCTAATCTTGCATTTGTTATTAGCTTACATAACAATCTTGCTGGTATGTCAGTTCATTTGTTTTTCCACTCTAAGCAGTACTCTATTTCTTTACAACTGACTTTATCAACTAGTATTATTTCCTTACTTGTTGCTCTTTTCTTTGCCAGACAATCAGCTTTGTTATTCTATTTATTTTTACTGTAACTCTTTATTTTGACTAACTCTATCTGTATGTTTATTGTTGTAATAAGATCTTTAATTTTCATTATTTATATTGCATTCTTCTTTTTAAGGATCTTGTTTTTATCTGTTTGTTTTAAACCTCTCTTAATGTTTCTTATTGCTACATTACTGTCTGTATATATTTCTACTTGCTTTTTTTTTGGTATCATTAATATTGTTGCCCATATTGCTACTAGCTTAGCTATTGTTAATGTTTGCCATCCTTCTAAGCCTATTGCTATTTTTTCTTCTGGTCATTCTTGTGTTTTGCTCATCTAAACCTATATTCTATTTTTATTTACTGTATCTTTTTTGGCCTTCATATTTGCTATACTATATGTATATATTATATACTTGTTCTTGTTTCTTGTTATATTTTTTCTTAAAGCTTCTATTATTTTTTGGTTGATGTACTCATCTAGTCTTTGCCATTTGACGATTTCTATTTCTAACTTCTCTATTGTTCTAATTTCTTTGAATTCTTGTTCTTCAGTTTCTAGTTATTTCATCTTTGCTGTTTCTGTTATCTGGTCTATTGCTATATTAATTTTATTACTGCCCTTTTTTATTAACACATCTGGAACCCTGTTAATTTTGTTGTTTATTCTGATCTACTGTTGACAGTTATCTTCTGTACCCTCTTCTGTTTTAGTACAACTCTTATATCTTTTAATTTCAACAGCTAATTTGTCTTTTCTACTTTGCATTTGTCAATATTTCACTAGTAATTTTATTTTCTTTTTTTTGATTATTTTTCCTAGCTGCCTATGGTTTTGTGCACTGTATATTATCTATTCTTTTTTTCTTTTATCCTCTGATATACTCTCTTATTTAACTTGCATTGCTTGTATATTTTGTCTATTTGTCCTGAAGTGTTGTTTGACCTCTTTACTTTCTATCTTGCTAAGCACTTTTTGTTCTATTATTTTAAATCAGTTTGCTTTTTTCCTTTTGCCTAACAGACCTTGATAATTTTTTAGCTATTGCCATATAACTAATCTTTTTCTTTTATATCAAGCAGCTGGTTTAGATATACTAGACCTTCTTCGTTTATTTTATTTCCACATCTTTTTTATAAGTTGATGTTAACAAGTTCATTTATTTTGATACTATATTCAAACATTGTCTATAAATTGTTTTCTGTTCTTATGTTTATTTTTAATTTTCTTGCTTTTAATATTGTTAAGCAAGCTAAATTATTTCTCTAGCTATCAGCATTTTCTAATATCTTCTCTACTTTCTATATGTCTTCTGTTAGGTCTGCCCTTTGGCAGTCTTGTGTTATTCTTAATTTTGTTAACTGTCCAAGTTCATCTTGTCTGTTTAAGCTTATTACTAACTTATCTACTTGTTTCATTACTATCTCTTGTCATAGTGTCCTACAGCTTTCAAGATCTTTGTATTCTATTATGCAGTTCTCTAACATTCTTTGCAAATTATTCTTCTGTTTTATTAGACTTATTATTGGTTAATATATTTCACTTAAGCTTCTTTCTGACATTTTTGTTAGTTGTAGCATGTAACTTAGTTTTAGTATTATAACTATATTGTTTATATATACGATTTGACTCATTGTTATTTTCTTGTATTTAAGGTTTCTTACTGTTTGACTTATTATTTCTTTTGTTTTTTTCTTTATTAGCATTTCATGCATTTTATTATTTAGTCATATTTCTAATGATCAAACTATCTTATTTCTTGGTTCTTCTATTATTTTACTTTTTCCAAATATCATCTCTCTTTCTTCCTTTTTTAACTTTGTATTCATTATTAGCAGCTTTGATTTTGCTTCATTTATCTCTATATTATTCATTATAAAGAACTCTTCTGCTATTTTTAAGATCTTAATTAGCTGCTATCTACTATTTGCAATTCATGTTGTATCATCAGCATATGCAATTGTTGCTTAACAGTAACTTGTACTATTGTTGCATTGCATATTTTTTCTTACTTGTTGCTCTACTATATAGCCTAAGCTTTCATTTTTTTGTACTCTTTCTAATAATGAATCATAGAAGAGCTGCCATATTAAAGATAATATTACTTCATCTTGATCGATACCATCTCCTGCAGTTATTTCTTCTGTTAGGCTATAAGCTGTAATAATTCTTAATTGTCTTTTATGAAACAGGTTTAAAATGTATTTCACTGTTCTTTTAGGTATCTTAACTCTTCACAATACTAGTTCAAGACTTCCAAGTAAAACTAAATTAAATGCCTTTTTCATGTTTTGCAAAAGTATCCATGTTTTTTTATTCTTTTCTTTTGCTTCTTTCATTATCATATTTAAGATATGTACTAGTTGTTCTGTTAAGTTACCTGAAAGGCCTATGTAGTTTGGTCCTCTGAGTATTTCTTTTTTTATAAACACTCTGGCAAGCCTTTTTGTTACCACCTTTGTTACAACTTTTCTAAATGTTTCTATTAGTGCTATTGGTCATATGTTGTTTAAGCTATATACCCATTCAACATTTTTTGGTATTAGATACACTTGTGCTATTTTCTATTTAGTTGGAATCTCTTCTACTTCTAAACACAGATTTGCAAAGCTTTTGAATACTTCTTGTATTTTTTCTTCTGCTTGTTTTATTAAAATATAGCTTATTTCTAATATACCTAGAGCTGTTCTTGTTTTTAGTTCTTTTAATACTTCTTTCTATTCTTCTTTTTTAATTTCTTGTTCAACTTTTGTATACTATTTTTCTTTTATGTTTTTTTGTAGTTTGTATATCTCTTTTAACTCTTCTGACATCTCTTTTAATTTGGTATTTCTTTTTCTAAACTGCTTCTTGTAATGTTCTGCTACTCCTTTTCCAACTTCTTCTGGCTTTGTTAACAAACTTGTTTCTTTTTCATTCTGCTTGATGAATCTGTCAGTACTATCTTCTTATATGGCTTATTTAGTAAACTTGCTATCATTTTTCCTTGGTTTGTCTTGATTATTTTACATTTTTTATCTATATTTTCTTTTATTTGCCTTCTTTGAACTTGCTTCTATTCTTTTATTTTTCTTTCTTGTAGTAGTTTTTTCCAATCTTTCATATCTTCTATCCATGCACATGACCATTGCCTTTGCAATTTTGATAGTTTTGCACTTATTTCCTTGTCTAGTTCTTTTAATTGTTTATTTATTTTGCTTCCTTCTTCTTCTGTTACTTTTTGGTTCTTTTTTGTCTTTGCATATTTGATTAGTCTTTGTATTTTAACCAAGTTTTCTTCTAGTTACTGTTCTTTTTGATTTCTTTTATTCATTACTGTGTTGTATATTTTCTTCTTAGGTATGTACTTGCTTGCTGCTATGATAATTGCTTTTTCTATTACATTCCAAATATTCTTTATTTTGTTTATTTTTTTATCTTTGTTTTATTCTTTTTTTTTGATGTTCTTTAGTGGTTCTTTAACTCTAGTCAATTTTGTAACTCTTGTGCATAGTTTTTCTAATTTTCTGTTTTTGCTTGATCAAACAAATATAATGTTCTTGACTGTTTTTTTTTCTTAATCTCTGCTTCGATTTTTCTTGCTATTACATATTTAATCCATATTTCAGCTTTTACTATTTTATGATCACTTTCTGTAATTTCCTCTGCTTCTTCAATTTTTGCTTTTTGCAGCCTAGTTGCTAGTCCATCTGACATCTATATATAGTTAATTCTTGTTGCTGCTTTTTCACTTGACCATGTGTATTGTTGTTTAGTTGAATGCATATCTTTATATATGTCACTAAAATTCTGTTTTTTCATCTAATTAAAGATTGGCAGTCTTTTGTAGTTTGCTGATTGTGGATGTTATCTGTTTAGTATATTGTTTGCTGTATGATTGAAGTTATCCATTATGACTATTTGTGTTCATTTTTTTCTTTTTAAGACTGTTTCTACAATTTTTTGTTGGATGCTTTTTCTCATTATTTTGTCATTCGGTGGTATATAGACCAAGATTATTACTAACTCTAATTGCTTAAAATATAGTGTAATTTCTATTATATATTTACTTATTTTCTTAACTGTGCCTATATGTTTCTCCTATTGTTCATTTACCAGAATTCCAATGTCCAATCCTTTTTTCTTATCTTCTGCTACAATTATCTAGTGTCCTATATATTCATTGTTTGCAATATATGTCAAAAACTCTCTTTCTCTTTCTGTAAGATTTGTTTCAATAATTTTCAGTATTACAATTTCTTCTTTTTCTGCTTAGCTCAGCAGATTTCTGAGTTTTCAACCTTTAGTTTAAGTCTATTAACATTATGACATGTGATTTTGGTTTTTTTCCTTCCTTCTTTCTACTTTTCTTTTAGATTTTTTTGTATTCTTTTCTTCTTTGTTATGCTTTCTTTCTTTTTTCTATTTTCTTTTTCTTTTAAAGTAAGAGATCTTTCTTTTTTTTTCTTTTCAAATATTCTTCTTTCACCTTGCAAGAAATCTTTGATCTTTTCATCTATATGCATTAGTTTAACTAGTGTACCCTTAAAAGTGATTAGCCAGGACTGCCTTGTCTTGTTGAGTTTCTAATCTTTCTAATCTTTCTAATATTTTCTAAAGAACATTGTGTACCTGTGGCTTTGTTTCTTTGATTTTACTTCTCTTTCTTTTGTAATTATTGTGATGGTTGTTAATTTTCTTTTCTTGTTTGTTACTATTGCTGCTCCTGTATACTTCTATCTCTGATTCTTTAGTGATATCTTTTATGTTAATATATTTAATATTAATATTTTCACTCTTGTTTATGTATTTGTCTTTTCTTTTCTTGTGGTCTTGCCAGAAGAGTAAATAGTTGTTGAATCTTATTGGCTTTGTTTGTGCTGCTTCCATTTCTTTTGCTGATACAAATATAATTGTGGCTAATCTTCTCTGATTTTTGTTTCTATTAGGTAGTATGTACACTGATCTTGCACCTTTTTTCTTTAAGCACCTAATAGCAATACTTCTGATACATGTCCTGGAAGTTCTACGAACCTAGTTGTGAACTGGTTTTGCAGATTATGCTAATTAAAATCTTCTTCATCTAATGTTATTTTTGCTAATTTGTGTATTCCTATTGGTAGTGATTATGAGATACTTTCTTTATTTATTTTTTTTGTCTTGATTACTGCAAGCACTTTGTATTTGGATCTTTTAATATATTTTACTTGGGCTCTTTTAATACTTCTGCACATGTAATCTACTTCTTCTGTAATAATGTTAGTTGGCAAATATATATTATTAGCAATAATCCTATTTCTAACTCATTTTCTATTATATAAGTTTCTTCATCATTTTCTTCTTTCTTCTGTCTCTTAAAATTTTTGGGTCTTCTTTCTTCTTGTCTTTATATACTTGTTGACTTTTTTTTTTTTGACTTTCTTGTTTCTCTGAAATAATTTTGAACTATTCATTTTCATTTTCTTTGATTTTCTCTATTACTGCATCTCTGCTAAATTTACAGTTGAAGTTCACTTCTATCCAACTATTACCATTTTTGAATACCTCTTAAATTGATTTAATGTGGTGATTTTCTTAAAAAATCTACTGAGTGTATTTTACTCTCTCTTCTTTGTTCTTTCCTGGTACTAGATATGTTAGTATGTTTGCTTTAAATAATCTGCTCTTGTCATATATATGATTTCTTGATGACTACTAACTTTGCTCTATCATGTCTTTTATTTTGGGGATTTTTTGGCTCTTTTCTTCTACTTTTAGTTTAGCAATTTTTGTGTCTATTTCTTTGATGTCTTCTTTAAGTTTATATATTCTATCATCAATTAGAAAATCTTGGCCTTCTTTATCTGTTTTTTCCCTATTGTTATTTCTACTTTTTGCTGTGCTTTGTAGTTTTCTTTCAGTTATATTTTAAGAACTTTCAAGATTTGATTATTGCATAGTTGAGATGCTTAGTTCCTTCATTTGTCCTATAACTCCTTGCAAATCTTGAGTTATTTTCTTCTCTTTATTGTTGCCTTCTTTATTCTCCTTCTTTATAGTCAGTGCTATTTTTATTTTTTTGATTTTTTTTGTCTTTTTTATTCTCTCTGGTTTAATTTTTTTTTTAAATATTTCTCTCTCATTTGTATTTTCTTGGTAGTTGAATGACCCTAAGTTTATATTTATTATTGCTAATTTTGTTGCCCATTCTTTTACAATACTATGTGATACTATGCATACTGCTGCTATTTTAAGTATTTCTAAAATTTGGTTATACCAAAGTAAGTCATCTGATGTTATATTTTTTGGATAATAGACTGCTGGATTTCTTGCTATATACTCTAAGTTGTTTGGCTTATTTATTGGCTTTGATAGAATTGAATCTAGTATTTTGCTATCTATATATCTCCTATTTCTATCACCAAAGCCTCTAATATGTTGTATTAGGTTTGTGCTATATGACAGCCCTAATCTTTTTTGTACTTCTGTTTCTAGACTTTTCTGATATTTATTCATTTGCTTGCTACACATGCTATACTTACCTATTGTTTTCTAATTGGGTTGATTATCATTGATTCTTGTTGTTGTTTGGTATAATGTAATGTATTGCTTTGGTTTTGTTTATTTTGTATACTGGTCATATGCTTCTGATTTGTTTTTCTGAATCAAACACTGTTTTCTAATTTTTTCAAAAATTTTCAACTAAAGTTTTGAAAGCTAGCAACAGTTTTATTTAACAGAACTTTGATTATATTGTTGTTAAGACAAAGTAGTTGTATTTTGTTTGCTAGGTCTTTTTTTTTAGAAGTTTAAATGAAGTTTGTTAGACTGTTTTTATGTTTTTCTATGTATTTGCTTTTAGTCTTGTTTGAAAATTTAGGATCAATGAAGAGAGTTGATGAATAAAAATTGATATTTAATATAATTAATATAGCTAATATAACTAATATAACTAATATAACTAATATAGCTAAAATAAATAATATAATTAGTATAGCTAATAAATAAATATTAAAAAATTTATATTAAAAAATTTTAGTATATTAGAATATTATACAAATAAAAAATAAATAGAATTTTAAACTAATTTTAGCTAGTCTAATTAATAATAAATAACTAATATAAGCTTTTAATTTAAAAAAATAGTAAGCATATACTGTATTTATTTTATTAAATTTTTTAATAAATAAATATTTAGTTATATATTATAAATTATATAAATTTTATTTAATTTAATGATACTGCTATATTATAGTTACATAATTTCTAATTCTGATTATTTTTGCAACATACTATAATTCTATAAACTATTTTTTTTTTTTATTCTTTGACAGTTTCATCAAAGCTCAAATACAAAATTTTACTATTTGAAACATTAACTATTTCTAGTAATCCATATTTTGAAATTGCAAGCCCAGTTAAGAAAATAAAAAACAAGATAAACACAATATCAGAACAGCTATTAAAAAATAGAAGAACAGAAGAATAGAAAAAAGATTAAATAAAATTATTAGAATTAAGACTAGCAGAAGAATTAGAAGCAGAACTGATTAAGAAACAAGAGTTAAATAGTTCAATCACAAACTAATTAACAGAAATTCTGATATGAAACAAAAGAATAAACAAAAAAAAGTATATTATTTATACTGATAAAGCATTATATAGAAAAAAAAGAAAACAATATAAAAAGGATAGATATTGACTGGGTGCAAATAGGAGATAAAAAAGACTAGCCAGAAGAAGAAGCACTATTTAGACTTGAGAGATGGCTTTCAGCAACAATAACAGAGTTAGCAGCAGTATGGGTGGCAATTTTAATGATCTCAGAAAGAAAGAGTCTAAAAATATATACAGACAGCATCACAGCATTAAGAAATATTAATAGAGCAATACAATGTACAGAGGATGGAAGCACCTTAAAGAGGAAAAACACAATGTGAATAATGAACATTGTAGGTCTTATCAAAAGCAAGAAGATAAAAATAGAAATAGTCAAAGTTAAAAGTTATAGCAAAAACAGATAAAATAACAGAGCAGATTCTTTTGCAAAAAAAGAAGCAACTTGCAAAGAAATAATATATGCAGAAAACATCAAATGTGATGAAATAGAGTATCATTTGGAATAGGAAAACAAAAAAATTGACATTCCAGTTAGACTTCTGTGTAAAATAATAGCGAATGCCAGAATTGAAGCTATTTGAAGAGAAACAAACCCAATAAAAGTGCTAGAGCCAGAAACAGATAACACATTACATAATTGAACAAGCTTCTGAAAAGAGATGAACAGAACAAAAGGAGTTTACTGTACATCAAGAAAACTTAGCACAAGAAGAACTGCAGTAGTTAAGTGCATAATGAACAGACTACCAATACTTGAAGAGCTAAATAGAAAAAGACCAGAGGTTTATACAACTGCAGAGTGTCAGGTATGCCAAGTTGGAGAGAAAGAAACATAAGCATACTTAGCAAGCTGTAGTGAACAAAGAAGTTTGTAAAAGCAGTTCCAAAAAGTCACAACAACAATTGCATAGAATGTATTCAAAGAAGAAGAAAAAAACAGAATTCTATCACAAGTCTTATATGAAGTGCTATTTGGAAAATCAGAAGCAGAAAAAATCATGAACAGAGAAGCACTAATAAAAAAACTGACAAAGACAAATATAGAAGAAAAACTCTAATGACTTCTAAACAATCAGGCAATGCAGAAGTGCATAAATATAGTGGCGAAAACAGTATAGAATACCTTTTATAATTAAGTATAGAGGGTCTGATGTGAAAAGACACAAGACTAGAAAAAGAAGTCCAATATAACAAACAAAATAAAGAAAGAAGCTCATGCAAGAGAGAAGACAGATAAAGAAAAGAAGAAGGATAATCCAACAAAAAAAGAAGAAAAAGAAAAAAAAATAGAGAAAACAAACCAAATAAAGAAGGAAGCTTGAAAGACAATTAATATGCTTGTCACAAAAGAGAAAAAGCCCTTCTGGTATGGCTTTAAGTAGTTAGATGAGCAGTCTATCTCTAACTGAGATAATGCAGCAGGTTGCACTTAGGTACTATAAGAGTGGCTGAGTAATGCTAGACTTAGGTATTGGAAAATTTTATGTAATTGTATATATGTATAGTTTTAAGAATCTTAATAAAGTACTAGCGTAACTGCTTAAGGTAAAAAAAAAAAAAATTTGCAAGCCTAGCATTATCCAAGTACAGAAACTGCACTCAAATACAACTTGACATACCAGCTTATGACTAAACTGAAAGACCTTGTCAGCTCTGTCAAAAACTAAACCAGAATAGACTTGTTCTATTCTGCACTAGTTTATTCATCCCTTTATTAAATAGCTGAACACATCTGTTTCTTTTTTTTTTATTTTTTATTTTTTTTTTTTTTAAGGTGACCTCTTTGGTCTTTTGACTTTTATTAATCACTTATCGGTATTGTGGTTCAA
>CAJVQA010005781.1:0-15685 GCA_910591915.1 Cetraspora pellucida
GCCAATTGTACACTCTTCTGTAGTGGTTCATTGAACCACAATACCGATAAGTGATTAATAAAAGTCAAAAGACCAAAAAGGTCACTTTAATGCCAAAAAAAAAAATCAAAATTTTGATAGACTTTTTTTATATTTGCAGCATCAGTAATATTTATTGCCATTATTTTATTTTTTGGTTATTAAATAATTGTAAGTATTTATTTAGGTTTTTTCTTTTTAAGATCATATGACTTCATAAATTTTTTTTATTTTTTTTTTATATAGTAAAATATAAATAACATAATAAAAATAATAAAATAAAGAACTATATAAAAATTATTATAAAAAAAAGAAGTACTAAGCATATAAAATAAAAACAGAATAAGTATTATAAGTATTATTAAATATATAAAATGAATAAAAATATTATTAAGTTTATATAATTTTTTATATAATTAGTTATTATCTAATATATTTTAATCACAAAATTTTTCTAAATTATTAGTAATTTAATAATTAGTTACTAACTTAACAAACTTTTCAATTACACTATAATGCCCTCTATAATTATTACTTAAGCAAATGCTATTTGATAAATTGAATAGTTTATTCAATAGTATCTGAAGTACTATAATCAGTAATATATAATAATTGTATAGATTACTATATTAATACTGATATTAAATTAATATATTTCTGATTAGAAAGTTGGAACTATACAAAATGAGTTTAACTATAAATTACACAATTAATTATATTAATCACTTAACTATTAATTGAACCAATCTTTGTAAATTATTATAATTAGATGCTAACTTTTGCAATAAGTCTTTTCTACAAATGATAAGATGTTGATATAATATTTTGGTCTTATAGGTATATAAACTTATTTTTAAATTATTTTGTATTTGTGTCAATATATTAATTTTTACTTTACATAATAGTAAATAAGACTATATATGAAGGTGAGTTAATAGAAAAGGGACAAATTATTTTTAGTGAAATTTTTTTAATTTTTAAATTTAAATAACTTACCAACTATTTGATTAAATTTGCTAAAAAATTTTTTTATTTTAATTTTAAAATTATATAGAACTAAAATAAAAAAAAATTTATCAAATTTAATAAAATAGTTGTTAAGATATTTAAGCTTAAAGTCAAGAAAACTTTTACTTAGAAAAAATTTGTCCCTTTTCTATTAACTTCTTTCTATATATTAAACAGTTATTCAATTTAAATTTTTTTATTAAAATTTGTCTAATAATAATAAATTATAATTATATATAAATAATATTTTGAAGATAAATTAATAGTATAAATATTATTTTAAAATACTTTTTATATTTAAATTTTATAAACCAAACTAAGAATCACTAGAGTTTACCTTAGTTTATAAGTATGAAAAAGTTAGTAAATTATAAGAATATCCTAAATTGAAATTATTTAATTACTATAGTTGTATATTATAAGATAATATTGATAGGATGTTGCATATTATTCTAAAATTTAATAAAATAAATAAATATTTATTTAATAATTTCATTGTCTAATTTAAAGTATATTAATATTTAAAGTGTATATTATGTATGTTATATTTCAATAAATAACAATAATTTAATATATATTAATTTAAATAAAATTAAAAATAATTAATTTTTATAAACAATAATATATACTAATATAAATAATTTTAAAGATAATTGATTTTTTGGTTAATAACAATATATATTGATTTAAATAATATTAATGATAATTGATTTTTTGTAAATAATAATATGTATTGATTTAAATAATATTGATAATAATTGAATTTTATTAATATTAATATATATATATTTTTTTTTTAAATTAAAGTTTTTGCTTTTGGAGATCAATATTTTTATTTAAGTATTTGAACACAGATACCTTCAGAGGCTTTTATATATAGGAAATTACAACTAGTCATATATGCATTTTTGATACCTAATTTAAGTAGTTTACTTATATATTATTATACAGGTTTTATACTAGGTGCAATATCTGCAAGCCAACTAAAGGTTTTGTTTATTTAAACCTTTTGCATATATAGTCTAACATGTGATCACAGAAACATCTTTTAAGTTATATTTATTCAAAGTACTTAATATTTTCAAGACTCTTTAAACTAATTTATTCTTGACAAAAAACTTACTAGAATTTTTTATGTTCTATATACAGCTAATCTAGTTTTATACAACATATTATAGTTACCTAATACTTGTAATTACAGAAGTTATCTGTTTAATTGCTATATTACACTATTTTTACCTTTGTAAAGTTTACTAGAATCTTAGTATTTATCATTATGATGTCTTTTTCATTATCTTTTATTAACTACTACTTAGAACTAACAGAACTTTTTTGATTTTCAATCTAGATAGCCTGGTATAATATATATATGTATCTTTTTTTTAGTAATTTTGATAGTCTAATTGGTCATATGCTCTTCTATATATCTTGTTATTTGGTTTATTTGTTTATTCTTTAAGAAATATTTTATAAACTTTTATCAGTTTGATCATATTGTCTAAAATTTATACTATCTCTTTATTTAGGAATTTTCAAGTAGGCTTTTAACTCTTTAGTTCCTTAGTTAATGATCTTATTATAGTTTTGTATTAAAGTCTTATATGATATTAGTTATTAATATTCTTTTATATATATATAATATTATACTTTGCATAGATGTTTTAAGCTCCAATTCTAGATAGTACAACTTAAGGTTACAGATATACTAATTCAACTGATTATCAAAAAACAGTTTGCTATAATACAGTTTAATTTCCAAATTTTATTATAAATGAAATTTGAGCCTTTAACTTGTCACTTGAAGAATAACAACCCAACCATTATACTAGGATTGCAATATATATCTATTTATCAATTTTAATATATATTGATTATAACTATTTTGCCAATATATATCATTATATATTAATCGATATATTTCAATTAGTATTTATTCAAAAAATTTTTTAATAAAAATATTAGAAAGATAAATACTAGAATTTGGATAAATTTTACAAAAATAAAAGCAGTTTAATAGTTAGACCAAATTGCAACTATTAGTCCTAACTATAGTACAATTAGATAAACTATAAATAGAAATACAAAAAACTCTAAAGATTTATTTAAAAATAAATTAGTTTTAAGATTAAGATAAAGAGTTAAATTCAAAATAATCTGATAAAGTTGATATAAGAGTTATAAAATTAGAGAATTTAAAATAGAACATCCAAACAGAAATGCTAAATACAACAACTGATAAAGAATCTTCAAGCAGATTTCTTAAATAAATAATATAAAAAAGTTATATATATAATTAGTTATAAACTTTTTTTATAATAGTTCAATATAAATATATGTTTATATAAAATATATATCTTACAAAAATATTAATAAAGTTAATAATCACTTTAATATTAAAAAAAAATTTAAAAAATTTTTTTTTAAAATATTAAGTATAAATGATTAATAAATTTAATTATTATATTACAATATTATTGATTAATTTTAAAACTATATAATAAAATAGGAGTGTGGTGACCTAGTGAAGTGGTCAAGTTGTCAACCCCCAAGTGGTAGGTTGAGTGTTCAAATCCTATCAACAGTGAAAATTTGGATAATTACCTATGTAATATTCATATTATAGCAACTGTTACTAACAATTAGGTTAAGATATCTGTAATGACAGTCACATCAGCATGACTGGCAGGTTATAGGGCATCTGTGTAAGTATAGCATTATACAGAGAAATGCAAACTGACAAATCAGGCAGTACAAACACTAGATAAGTCCTTGTGATTATGTAAATTTGTTAAAATTGGGTAACAAGAAGCCATTTGAGAAGATCTGAATAGAAAACTAGCTAAATTTTTGACAGCTCTACTGTAAAGGCTAGCCTGGAGAAATGGATACCAAGGTTATAGTACCTAGTCATAGTAGCCAGATGGGCAAGAACCTCTAGGTTGGGAGTTTCAAGAGTACCACCAACCAGGCTGCTGAAATGAACTAGAAGAAAAGAATATCAGGCTAACCTGATATACTGATGAACTGATCGTAGTCCTACATAGACTATCTGAATTGGGAGTTTGGTAAAAAGACTGAACAAAAGGTAGGAGTATACTAAAGTACTAGGGTTATGCTGTAAAGTAGATGCTGGGGTCTAAATGAACTCTACAAGGACATAGTAGTTTAATGATTAGCCCTGACTGCAAGTATTGGTTCTGTCATAGTGATATCTAGGTTAGCTGTAAAAATGAGTACAGAAGGCTCTGAGGGGTTTATCTCAAAAATAAATTAGTTCTAAGGTTGAGGATAATGATCTAGGCATCTGAGATGACCAGTAATGTTAATACAGATTACAAGTTTAAAGGGTTTAAAGTAGAACATCTAAGCAGAAGTGTTAAATACAACAATTAGTAGGGAACCTTCAGGCAGACTTCTTAAATAGGTAATATAGAAAAGTTATATATATAACCAATTGTACACTATTCTTTAGTGGTTCATTGAACCACAATATCAATAAGTGATTAATAAAAGTCAAAAGACCAAAAAGGTTATCTTAATATCAAAAAAAAAAAAAAAACTATATAATAAAATAATTATTAACAAAAATTAAAACATATTATATGATTGTTAAATATAGATGTTCCAAACTATATAAAAAACTTTTAAAAACATTTATGTTCATATAATTTAAATAAAAATATTATTTTTTAAAAATAAAGATTTTAAGTAAAAAAAAAAATAATAATATAAAGATTAGAAATTAAAATACTATGAAATTTTAATAAAAACTAATTATAATTTTAAAATTTTTTTATTAATAATATATTTTTTATTGTATGTCTTTAGGAATTGAGTCTTATAACTTAATAGTAATGCTGCTAATCCTCTATAGACAAAGTTAATGATTTAAGTCAAACTAAAGACAAAATCTTAAGATTTTAATTTTATAAGCTATAAGAAGCCAAATTGAATATGAGACCCTATAAAAAGTCTCAAATTAAAGTATAACAATAGATTAAAAATTTCTGAAAGAAGATTAATTCTGCAAAATGAAGACACTATGTATAATAATGCCATTATAGAAGATTCGATTATACAATAATATTGTATAAATAAGGTCTTAGAAGATGAAGCAACACCAACATCTCTATATTCAACTTATAAAATATTTGATTAAAAGAATAATATTAAATAATTAAACTGAAATGATAAATAATATAATATATACAAAGATGTTCTGTGACAAAGAATTAATCTAACCAGAATTAGAACATCTTAGATAAATATCTCTAAAGTACTTAATAAATATTTATATATTATAACTTAAATAATGAGTACTATATTTATATATAATAAGTCAAGATTTCAAGCCTTCTTGCAACATCAAATTGATAGTATATTGATATATAATTAATAATACACTTATAGAAAAACTTACAGAAATTATATGCAATCAAGTTATAGACTAAACCAATAATAAAAATATATCCAAAAAAGATATATAATAAACTACAGATTAATAATCTAGATCTTAATAAATCTAGTTGTATCAACAGGATACTAAAAAATATATATGACTATATATACTAAACTGGTAATAAGAAGAGCATAAAACTACTAAAATTAACCAATTTGGAAGAAAAATAGGTTATTGCAAATAGTAGATAGGTAAATTGCTATTGTATTAAAAAGATAAGAGAAAATTTAAATATAACAAAATGATTTACAACCTTTCTAATAGTTTAGTAACAATGATTAAAATATATAATGAAAACTACAAAATAGAATACATAGAAAAATGTAAGTATAATATCATACTAAGTATCTAGAGCAATTAGTAATCTAATAACACAAATTTAATGTAACTATGATGCAGGTAGTCTATACTCAATGATTACACAAAATATTTCAATTTTTTAAATAGCTGTAACTTTTTATCTAAGAGGTTTTAAAAAAATCTGATTGATAACTTTATAGAACTATATCAGTTCTACATATGTGCCAAATATCTTTTCAGAATCTAATCACTGTAAAGAGTTGATGCATTTTGAAAATTGAAATTTTATATGTAAATTTATAAATTTATATATAAAATTTCAATTTTCAAAATGTATCAACTCTTTACAGTGATTAGATTCTGAAAAGATATTTGACATATATGTAGAACTGATATAGCTCTATAAAGTTACCAATCAGATTTTTTTAAAACCTCTTAGATAAAAAGTTACAGCTATTTAAAAAATTGAAACACTTTGTGTAACCGTTGAGTATAAACTACCTGCACCATATATGTAATAGTAATGCAAAAAAACCAAATAAAATATAAGTTATGATTTGACATAAAAAAAAAAAAAAAAATTTTATGTCTGGAGTGAATATTAAATTACAAATTATATTATATTTACACTATATATATATGATCTTCATGTGATGTGGCCGGACAAATAAGCCTTGCATATCACCCTTTACAGAATAATATAGTCTCCTTCGCACACTCTTAAATCGAAAGATAAGGTGTAATAGAGAGATTAATTTTTTGTAAAAGATCTACGGACATTATCGGTAATATTAGTTACATCATTTGACGTAATAAATTAAGGTGATCTAGCGTTTGGTCGTGCCCAAAGATTTTTCGTTAACAAATTAAAAACTCAAAACTAGAAAATTGTTCAAGACGATAGTTTCAAAAAGTTTATTTGTGAAACTGCATACTTACGAATAACCTAATTACTATCGTAAACCTAATCTTAACAGTAAAATTTTTTAGGTTGAAACTATTACAGATTAGGGTATTTCATATTAATGGAATGGCGTAACCGAATGACGTGATCTATTATACGTATTACCGAACTTTGAACCCGTAAATTTACGAACAAAATCGTTTACGTACGTACTTACGTAATTAGCAATTAGAAAATCATTTCTAAACTTGTTGTAAATTTAAAATGACTCGATCAAATAATTTCACAATCGACTATCTTTTGACATCTTAATTAATAAATAAGAATTGTTTAACTTTAAAAATAAAATGCTCAAAAATATGATAACACTCAGTGAAAGATAATACCTTCCGATACCGACTACTACGCTACACGGATCTTCGATGATAATCCGATACTCGATAGACCCAAGCCATTTAATAAAGATTAAATCATAAGATTCTATGCCTCACGGATCTAGATTTTAATCTTGATAATTTTTGTGTTCTGAGCCATACATAACATTCATATAAAAATATAGAGTGTGGCTTTTCTTTTTTTTTCTTACTTCGACACTGACACTTTCTTTTCATGTAAAAGTAGAAATTAATTTATTACAAATATTAACTTGGTTATGCTCTCGTTTCAATTTTAATTAATGAAATGACACGACCATCCGCTGAAGTCAAAAGTGTACAACCAATTTACCTTACAAAACAAGAGGTTGAAAAACGCGTTCAAAATGGACAAATACTAATTATCTACAACAATAAAGTTTATAAACTTAATAAATGGATAAATTATCATCCCGGTGGTGAACTTGCAATTATTAATATGATTGGCAAAGATGCTACAGATGCAATCAATGTTTTACATCCCGATTACGTCGTTAATAATAAAATCCATAATTTTTATATTGGAGAATATGAACTTGGAGACTCGGAAGAAAACATGATCCACTCACAAACATCAACAAACGAGTCAGAACAATTATTAACAGTAGCTAAAGAAATGTCAATATCAATGGCATTTCGACGATTGGAATCAAAAATCAAAGAACGTGGTCTGTACGATTGCAATTATTGGAACTATGCCTATGAAATAGTTCGATACATTATTTTAATAACAATAGCTTGGTGCCTCGTAATATACGGTACAACAACGCTTCATTATATCATAAGTTCTATATGCCTCGGTATGTTTTGGCATCAATTAGCATTTACTGCCCATGATGCAGGGCATAATGGAATCACTCACAATCTACATGTGGATTATCTTATTGGAATCTTCATAGCTGATTTTCTAGGTGGATTAAGTATTGGATGGTGGAAAAAGAACCATTACGTTCATCATATCATCACTAACCATCCCGAACATGATCCTGACATTCAGCATTTACCATTTTTTGCTATAACAACTAAACTTTTCAAAAACCTTTATTCGACTTATTATCAAAGAACTCTTGATTTTGACTCTTTCGCTAGATTTTTCGTGTCTTACCAACACTATTTATATTACCTTATAATGTGTTTTGGTAGATTTAATCTTTATGCTTTATCAATAAATCATTTATCTAGTGGAAAAAATTTAATTTTTAGAAATTTAGAAATATCCTCAATGATTTTATTTTGGTGTTGGTTTTCTTATCTACTTTCTTACCTCCCCTCGTTTTTTATTATAATTCTCTACGTCCTAATTTCTCATATGGTAACGATGATCTTACACGTACAAATCACACTTTCACACTTTGGCATGTCAACTGCAGATTATGGTCCGTTAGAATCTTTTCCGCGCAGAATGTGTAGAACTACAATGGATGTTGATTGTCCTTGGTGGATGGATTGGTTTCATGGTGGATTACAATTTCAAACTATTCATCATTTATTCCCACGTGTTCCAAGGCATAATTTGAGGTCGTGTCAGTCTTTGGTTAAAGAATTTTGTGATGAAGTAGGAATTAAATATCACATATACGGATTTGTGAAAGGGAATGGTGTTGTTCTTGGTGCTTTGAAGGATGTGGCTAATCAAGTGAAACTATTGAAAACTGTGGCAAAAGGAAATCATAATAAATCTTTTATCACTAAAGATTGATTATTCAAGGTATTCTCTCTTAATAGTCTATTGTTATTTATTTTAATGGACCCTTTAAATTAATAATTTTAACATTATATATATGATTAGATATCTCATTTTATTATAATGTTATATATTGTTGTTTTTTGTAAATTATAATAGACTTACCTTCGTTATCTATTGTAAATTGATTTTCGTTTCCAGATATCCACTTACCTACGATTCTTAATAGAGTCGGTTAAAGAAAGCTATACCAAAAATATTTTTAAAGACGTTACAAAATGATGTTTTTTAAATACATACATATGCCGTGCATCAGATTAAAAGCGTCAGATCAAAATTTAAATGCGGAGTTTATTAGGGTTAGGGTGGTTGTCTCTAATTTCCCCCCATAGTTCTGATTGGGCACCGAAATTCTATCTCTAATTGGATGAAATGTATCATGCACGTCACAAAAAATTACTATACCGACACATATCGATATCTTTATTTAACGTTATATTCAAAAAAGTCTTTAAAAAATTTTTAAAGAAAACGAAAACTTTAGAATTTTTTTTTTTTTAATGTTAAGGCGAGTACTTGCGACCCAGGAGTTTATTGGTAATCTGTTGGCATATAACTATTGTACACAACAGTTACAGAGACAATCATGGAAAGAGTGTACAACTAGCCATTTGTACAACTTTAATCATGTCTATTTTAAGTAGTCTGCCTAAAAGTTCTACATTAGTTGCTATACCTAGAATCTGTTTGTGGGTTTTCTATTTAAACATTCAAGTCCTTGTATTCATTCTGCTTTACTAACTACAGATTAATTGCAAATATGTCATGGTTACTAAGTTATATTTAAATTTGTATTAAGTTTATCAGAGTTTTTTGTATCTTATACTTATAGTTAATTTGGTATTGTTTTGGTTTAGACCATTACTTGCAGTCAGAATTAACTATTAAATTGCTATACTTTTGTAAAGTTTACTAGGATCTTGATATCTTTCTTTCTTATTTTTTATTTCTTATTTTTAGATTTACAAGATTTTATAAATTAGCAATCTAGATGATCTGATATAGTATCTTAAGATCTTTTTTCTTAGGTGGTTCTCAGTTGCCTGGTTGGTATATGTTTCTTTACTTATATTGTTATTCAATCTATCCTAATTATTTTTTTTTAGAGTTTTCTAATGATCTAATAGTATTATTAAAAGTTTATGTTAGTTTTTTACTTAGAATTTCTAAATAGGTTTTTGTACTTTGGTTTCTTAGTATTATGTACCTAGTGATCTTATTATGAATTTGTATCAGAGTCTTATATAACACTGGTTATTAACATTTTTCTATATATGTGTAACCTTATACTTTGCATAGATGCTCTGAGTTTCTATTCAAGATGATGTTCTTAAGATTACAGATCATCTTATTTGTTCAACTAATCAACAAAACACAGTTATCATAATACAGATATAATTTTTAAATTTTGTTACCATGGAATTTGAACATTAAACCTGTTAGTTAAGAATAAATAATCTATCTATTTTACTAGATCACTACACTTTAAAAACTTTAGAATTTAAATTATTTTATTACTAATTCTTTTTAATAATAAATTTTGGAATTTAGATCATTATTTTTTTGTAAAAAAATATATATAATTGCAGCTACATATAGCTATTTAATAAAGCCAATTAAATTTTAGAATCAGATATAATGTAAAATTAAAAAAATGTTAGTTTTTTTAAAAAAATTACTAATAAAATCATTTTCTATATTCTAATAAAAAAAATTTTCTTTAAATTTTATATATATTATTGTTTATATAAAATTCCAAGTTTTAGTTTAATAAGAATGTAGTGACCTAGTGAAGTGAGTAGATTGTCAACCCTTAAGTAGCAGATCTAAGATTCAATTCCTATAAATAATGAATTTTGAAAATTATATCTGTATTATGATAACTGTCTCTTGTTGATCAGTTGAATTTTAGGCAAATATAATCTTAAGTGCATTAAGTCAAGTTCTACTTGACATTGAAAGCTTAGGCATTTATATAAAATATAATGTTACATTTACATAAAAGAATATAAAAAACTAATATTATATAAGGCTTTAGTACAAATCTGTGATAAGACTACCAGACATAGAAGGCTAAGAAACTGAGAAGACAGAAAATCATTTAAAAATCTTAAATAAAGAGATAGCACAAACTTTTAATAATGCTATTGAACTGATAGAAGCTTATAAAACATCTTTATAAAGGGTGTAGTGACCTAGTAAAGTAGTCAGGTTGTCAACCTTCCAAGTGCTAAGTTGGGTATTCAAATCCTATCAATAGTAAAAATTTAGATAATCACCTATATAATATTCATATTATGGCAACTGTTACTAATGATTAGGTTAAGATACCTGTAATAGTGGTTATACCAGCATGACTGGTAGGTCATGAGGCATTCATGTAACAGATCACATGACATTGTTTTTTGAAACAAGATTATGGTTATACAAAGAAATGCAAACTGCCAATTAGGTAGTACAAACACTAGATAAGTTTTTGTAATCATGTAAATCTGTTGAAATTGAATAACAAAAAGTTTATTTGGGAAGACCTGAGTAGAGAGGTAGTCAGATCTTCGATGGCCCTACTGTAAAGCTAGTTTTGTAAAATGGATACCAAGGTTGAGATAGTCAAATAGGCAAAAACTTTTAGATAGAGAGTACCACCAACCAGGCTGCCAGATCGAGTCAAAGGAAAAGGATATCGGACTAACCTGATATACCAATAGACCAGTCATAAGTCCTATCAGGCTATTTGGATTGGGAGTTTGATGAACCAGCAGGAGTATACTAAAGTATTTTGGATATGCTGTGAAGTAGATGTTAGGGTTTGTGTAAACTCTACAAAGGCATAACAGTTTAATGGTTAGCCCTAATTACAAATATTAGTTCTGCTATAGTGATACCTAGATCAGCTGTAAAAATAGGTACAGAAGGCTCTAAAGAGTTTACCTTAAGGATAAATTAGTTCTAAGATTGAGACGATGATCTGGGCATCTGAGATAACCCAGTGATATTAACACAAGTTATAGGTTCAGAGAGTTTAAAGTAGAATACCCAAGCAGGAGTATTAGGTATAGCAATTAGTAGGAAACCTTTAGGCAGATTCCTTAAATAGATAATATAGAAAAGTTATATATGTAACCAATTGTACACTCTTCTGTAGTGGTTCATTAAATCACAATACCAATAAGTGATTAATAAAAGTCAAAAGACTAAAGAGGTCACCTTAATATTAAAAAAAAAAATAAAACATCTTCATAAGAACTGTCAAATAAATTAAATAACAAGATATATAGAAGAGCATATAACCAACCAGATTACCAAAATTGTTGAAGAAAAAGGATACATAAGTATACCATACTAGGCTATCTGAATTGAAAGTCTAGGAAGTCAATTAGTTTTGAGTTGCAATTAGTAGAGAATGATGAAAAAAAAGTTGAAAAAATAAATATCAAAGTTTAAATAAACTTTATAAGAGTAATAGTGATTTAATGGGTAATTATGACTACAAGTATTAGTTTCAGCTATAGTATTAAAACCAGGTTAGTACTAAAAAAGAATATAGCTTATTCTGGTAGATTTATTTCAAGAATAAAAATAGTCTAAGAATTATAGTTCTATAGTTAAAAGTAAATAGATCTGGATCTGTGATCTAGTAAAATTAATACTAGAATCAGATTAGAGGGTTTAAATAGAACATCTAAATAGGAATGTTAGGTATGACAACTGGTAAGGAATCTCCAGACAAACTTCTTAAATAAGTAATATAGAAAAGTTACAAATATAGCTAGTTGTATACTTATCTGATAATTTAATATAAATACATTTATATATATTTTTTTTTTTGGTATTAAGGTGAGGTCTTGCTCATATTTTTATTAGTAATTTTAGTTGTACATATTAATATACTATATACTAAAATAATAAATATATTTATATAAAACATGTATTTAATATAAGTATTAATAAAAAGCTAAAACCAAAGAGGCCACCTTAATACTAAAAAAAAAAGTCTTAATTTAATAAATTAATTCATATATTAATTTTAATAAGAATTTTTTATTTAGACAATTATTATTCATTACACTAATGTGATACATTATTTTTTTTGATTAATTAATTAGAATTTAAGATCAAGTGTAATATAAAATTAAATAATATTTTTTATAAACAAGATTGTATTGGTTTAAGTTTAAAGTTAAGAATTTATTTTTAATTATTTTTTGGTATTAAGATAATTTTTTTAATTTTTTGATTTTATTAATATTTTTGTTAAATATATGTTTATATTGAAATATTATAAGAAGAGCATACAACTGGTTATATATATAATTGTTTTATTTTATTTATTAAGAAATTTGTTTTTTTTTTTTTTTTTATATTAAAGTTCCTGTCTATGAGAAGTTGATGTTTTTATTCATGTATTTGAACACAGGTGCCTCTAGGGGCTCTCTTATATAGGAGGTTACAACTAGCCACATGTGCACTTTTGGTGCCTAATTTAAGTAGTCCATCTATATATTACTTTACAGATTCTATACTAAATGCTATACTTGCAAGCCAACTATAGGTCTTGTTTATTTAAACCCTCTGCATATGTAGTCTATCATGTCTTACAAGGACATCTTCAAGACTACACCTATTCAAAGTACCTGATGCCTTCAAAGCCTCTTAGGACTAGTTTATCCTTAACAGAAAACTTACTAGAACCTTTTATGTTCTACATACAGCTGATCTAGTTTTATACATGCTATAGTTACCTAACACTTGCAGTTACAGAGGTTATCTGTTTAACTGCTATGTTATACTATTTTTATCTTTGTAAAGTTTACTAGAACCCCAGTATCTATTCTTGTGACATCTTTTTCATCATTTCTTACTAATCATTACTCAGAACTAACAGGACTTTTCAGACTTCCAATTCAAATAGCCCAGTATAGTATATTTATATATTCTTTTCCTTTGATGATTCCAGCAGTCTGGTTGGTCATGTGCTTCTTTATACATCTTAACATCTGGTTTATCTACCTATCCTTTTAGGAGTGTTTCATGGGCTTCTATCAGTCTGATTGTACTATTAAAAATTCATGCTACCTCTTTATTTGAGAATTTCCAAGTAGGCTTCTAACTCTTCGATTTCTTAGTTTACTATGCCCAGTAGTCTTATCATAGGTTTGCACCTAAGTCTTATGCAACACTAGTTATTAACATTTCTTTATATACATATAATGTTACATTTGACATAGATGCTCTGAGCTCCTATTCGAGATAGTGTGACTTAAGGTTACAGATACACAAATCTAACTGATCATTAAGAGACAGTTTGCTGTAATACAAGTTAATTTTCAAATTTTATCATAGGTGGGATTTGAACCTTAGACCTGCTACTTGAAGGATGACAACCCAACCACTACACTAGGATTGCCATCCTCTTATTAAGAAATTTGTTTAAAGGTTTCTTATTAATTATTATTATTATTATTTTTAAGTAGTCATGTTAGTGTTTTATTAAGATTTTTAAAATTACTATTGCAATTACATAAATATATCTAACAACTAAGCTTAATATTATTTGGTTATTTTAATAGTCCTAAGTTAATCTGCTGCATTACTTTTAACAAAAATAAGCTGCTTGTCTAACTATCTAAAGTTTATAATAAAAAGGTCATCACTTTTCTATAACAAGCTTTTAAATTATCTTTCTAACTTTTTTTTTGAATTGTTTTTTTTTTTATTTTACTTTCTTCTATCTTTTGCTAACTAGTCTTTTTTCTTTTGCTTAAATTTTTCTTTTTCTTTTGTCTTTTTTTTTTTACTTTATTTGTTATTTCTCTTTCTTTTTCTCATATATTAATCTTTTTATAATATATTTTTCGAATTGTTTATAAAAGATGTTTCATGTTTTTTTATTACTATATTCATAAACTGTTGTCTTGTTCTTGTACTCAAAAATTATAATAATCTATTTTGAGTTGCTTTTGAAATTAGGCTTTTGATTAGTATTTTCTTTATTTTTATTTTCTTTTTTTCTGTTTTTCTAAAAAGTACTATATATAACATATAAGATAAAACTCAGATTTTTTCTTTTTCTTTTAAATCTTTCTATGCTATTACTATAGATACTTTCTGAATTCTTTTTTAAAAGTTTGTTTATTTTTTACAAGATGCCAAATATTTTTATATTTTTTTAGCTTTATTTTGACAGACTTAACATTTTGCTATTGTGTATATATTTGAACTTTTTCTGTTAAGTTTTTTCAAAGTTGAAAGTTTGTTCAATATATATTTCATAAAACCACTTTTTTTTGTATTGCTTCTTCTTGTTACATAATATACTTCTTTAGATGACTTTAGTCTTTTTCAAAAATATGTTTAATTATAAATCATTGCTTCTATTACTAGTTTTATGTTCTTAATTATTATTATTTTCTTCTATTTTACTTTTAATCTAATATTTGTTATTATTTTATACAGAAGTCTTGCTAATAAATCTGTTTGCTTGTTTGCTTACTAAAGACAGTACTCTATCTCTTTATAACTAACTTCTTCTAGATATATTATCTTTTTGCTTAATGTTCTCTTCTTTATTAAACTATTAGTTTTATTATTTCATTTGTTCTTACTATAACTTTTCACTTTGAACCACTTTATCTATATGTTTTTTGTTCTAATTATATTAATTAGTTTTAATACCTATAATGCATTTTTTCTCTTAAAAACTTTAGTTTTATTTATATATACTAAGCCTTTTGTCAATGTTTCTAATTGCTACATTCTATCTTTAAGGGTAGAGTATATGATTTTCAAATTATATATAAAACTTTTGGTAAATTTTTATTTAATTAAAAATAGAAAAA